>JAECUM010016990.1:0-18555 GCA_016617855.1 Megalonaias nervosa | reverse complement strand
ATACAAACTTGTGCTGAAACATGTGACCTATGAATGAGGAACAGCACCATTTTTGTTCTCCCTATTTTATTGGTTACTTATAAATTAGTGCTTTCTTGTACAACATCAATAATAAGCTGTCCTAAGGAGTGGAGGAGCATGGGATTTGGAGATTCCCAAAGGGCAGCATAGAACAGGGAAAGATGGAGAGAATTGGTTATAAAGTCAACTGTGGTGCCCCAATGACCTCTTGGGTTAAGGGATTGGTGATCATGATGATGCTTATGTGGACTTGCTGACACATCACTGTTTAAATATATTGAGCACCAAGTACCAGTGCTATTGTTTAATAGTGAAGCTAAGCGAGGTGATTAGTGACTTAAAAAAGTCCCAATACAATATTTTTCACCTGAAAAGGAAGTGAAGTCATTTCAGTATAATTTGATACATTTAGTTCCGATGTTTGGTCACATTAATTATGAAACTTGATGCTACTATTTTTACAATTGATATTAAAACAGACCAGTGCCTCTGACTTCATTTCTGATTTCAAATTTGATTTGGAATCATGCGATTTTCACAGTGTTCAGTCCCCTGAATACTTGTTATTTCACATCGCGATGAGGTTCATAGACTGTACATTGATGTGAAGGCATACAGCTGTAAATTGCAAGAGCAGAGTTGTTTGTCACAATTACTCATTATTTATTCATATGCTTTTCATCTATTGAAGTTTGGTCTACAGAGTGTTTGACACTTCAGTTGTCTATATTGTTTATGTATCTTATTCATTCTCTTTCATACTGCAACCTCTCCCACACCACTCATTTATTGCTGCATAATTTATAGAGCTATTGTACATAATTTGTTGCAAATTAGTGTTTGGTGTTCAGTGGGCCAGTTTGTTTTGTCTAGTAGTGTCTGCTGTCATCCTCTTCAGTACTGGAATGTGATTATCACTTGTAATGGTAATCAAATAGGCATGAAAAAAGAGACCCAACATTTATGATTCTAATTGATGGAGATTAAATAGTGTAAGGCAGGTGTTTCTAATAATTCCAAATAGGTAAAGGCAAGTGTCTTATAGAGGTGTACTTATCTGTTTTGACTGGAAGAAGATAATAATCTCTGACAGAATATGTTAGTTATTTATTAAATGATTGAAACAAATTTTTTCACAAATTTGGAATTGTAGGTGGTGATTCTTGTACAAAACAGCCAAAAATATCAAGTTTCTATTGGGACTGCATAAACTTTGTACATGTACTGGTATTCCACAGTGCTTGGTACTTTAGAAACTATTTATATTTAATGTTTATGTAGCATATTTCTCAAGAGTCGGAGATAACAGGGTATCCTGGTGCAACACTGGGAATTTGTTGAGTTGCTTGTGGGATGCCATAACCATTTCATGCAAGATCCAATGTACTTTTGACCTAAATACCATAGCAACACTCATAAACAAGTTTTAAACATGACAAGGAGCATGTGCTAAATTATTTTACTCTTCCCCTAACAGAATTGGGGCCAACGTAAGCTTTTCACATTGGCAGGTTTGACTGACCTTCCTCTGTCCCTGGACTACATCTTGTATGTGACTGACTAGGTCCTGGGTTGCTCCAAGGCCATCCTAACCTGCAGGTGTGTACAGAAATCAGGCCCATGGCCTTCCAAAAACTTGCGTGTACAGAAAACAGGTCCATGGTCATCCCAGGCCCCACTCAAGGTTGGCTTAAACTGCAACTGTGAGTAGGCTGCAAGTCCTCCATACATGGATTTGCAGAGATCTTATTTTTTCATGTTAGGTTTGACTTGTACCTCCCTTGAGACTCAGGACATATCTTGTGTAGTATCCACACCAGAACAGAAATCTGTACTTCTACAACATAGATCACTCCAAAGTACTATCCCATGACAGTCACTCTAGGTCCCATTAGTGACTGAGGCTGGTTTGTTTACCCAGGCTACATACCATATACTCGCTTATAAGATGAGTCTAACTACAAACTGCACATGCCCATATCTGCCGTCACTTAATGCAATGGCAGATCTGGTCCTGTGCAGTTTGTTTGGAGTAATCAGTAGGACAAACAACATAGACCCTAATCTGCAGGCACATTATGATATGGCAGATCAGGATCTTTGTTGTTTGCAATTTGATTAGACTTGTTAGTAAATATATATATAAGTAAATATATATGTTATATATGTTACTCTTTGCACCTTAAAACACTACCATTCCAAACATAACTATTTACTTACTAGTAATACATTTCTTATGCTGAAACTAAAAAGGAAATTTTTGGCTCTTATAAAGCATTATTTACAAGTGTTATTCCTAGCAATCTTCACCATAGCAGCAGAGAATTTAATTGGGTCAGAAATTTTAACAGACTTGTCTCCAAAGGCACAGTTGAATTAAAGCAAACATAACTTGAGATTTACGGTGATTAAATTTGTGAGGTTTTAAAACTATTTAACATAATATCTTTAGTTGCTGTGTATATGTCGCACTGCTGTAGTGCACTCCGATCTCATGATGCATTTGGAGATCTCTGAGGGCATGAAATTATTGCTGTAGTGCACACTGATCGCATGATGCATTTGGAGATCTCTGAGGGCATGAAATCATTGCTGTAGTGCACACTGATCGCATGATGCATTTGGAGATCTCTGATGGCATGAAATTATTGCTGTAGTGCACACTGATCGCATGATGTATTTGGAGATCTCTGATGGCATGAAATCATTGCTGTAGTGCACACTGATCACATGATGCATTTGGAGATCTCTGATGGCATGAAATCATTGTTGTAGTGCACACTGATCGCATGATGTATTTGGAGATCTCTGATGGCATGAATCATTCAGACATTTTACCTCAGCAATATTGCAGTGCCAAGCACACTGTCAATACTACAGACTGCCAAGCACACGTCAATGCTACAGACTGCCAAGCACACTGTCAATGCTACAGACTGCCAAGCACACGTCAATGCTACAGACTGCCAAGCACACTGTCAATGCTAACAGACTGCCAAGCACACTGTCAACGCTACAGACTGCCAAGCACAGTCAATGCTACAGACTGCTAAGCACACTGTCAGTGCTACAGACTGCCAAGCACACTGTCAATGCTACAGACTGCCAAGCACACTGTCAATGCTACAGACTGCCAAGCACACTGTCAATGCTACACTTTCAGATATTTGAAATAAAATGTTTACATGAACTTCATTGACATTTTTCATTTTAACAAAGTTGGTATGTACAAGATAATAAAGAGAGACAATTTTGAAGGACTTCCCTTTCAGTGTACTATCCTCCAGATTATCATGTACTGCCCGGAATGTTTGTTTTCTATACAAACATTCTTGTTAGAAACACAACTGTGTTGGAGAACAGGGCATTCAGGTCTGGTTGTTGTTGTTGTTGTTTTAGGGTTTAATGCCATTTTTCAGCACAGGATAGGCTATACATGGTGGCCAGTATAACTGGTGGAGGATGAACCCTGGAAAACCCAGGGAAGAACTACCGACCCATGAGAAGCTACTGGCAAGCTTTCTCATGTACCCATGTTACATTCAAGTCTGGAATTAGTTCAATTTGGTATAGTATATTGGATCCCTGAATATATAAAGGATGGCAGAATGGTCTAAGACACTTGACTTTACATCACCTCTGTCTGCATGTGTTTGAGTCTCGGATTGGCCAAGGTTAGTATGTGAGAAAGTTTGCCAGTAGGTTCATGTGGGAAGTTGGTTCATTCCAGGTTCTTCCCAGCTACTGAAAAATAGCATTAAATGCACAAAACCAAACCAAGCCTGAATTTGCAATTTTTCTAACATGTAATGTCAATGGCAATTTGACCGCTCCGGTGGCCTAGTGGTTAGAGCGTCCGCCTCGGATGCGGGAGGTCACGGGTTCAAACCCCGGCTGAGTCATACCAAAGACTTTAAAAAATGGTACTAACAGCTGCCTCGCTTGACGTTCAGCATTAAGAGGTTAGTGTTAGGACTGGTCGGCCTGGTGTCAGGATAATGTGACTGGGTGGGACATCATGCTACGTGTCTGCGGCATGATGCCCCAGTGCTAGACATCACTATAAACTGTCACACTGCAGACATCGTAGCGATATGACTGAAAAATTGTTAAAGCTACGTTAAAAATCTAAATCACACACACACACTCAATGGCAATTTAAAAAAAATAATATCCATAAATCCATTACTTATAGATATTTCAAAACTTTGATACTGTTAAATTCCTGGAAGATCTGAAACAGATTCCATGGAATACAGTCCAAATCTTTGAAGATATTGATGGTGTTTTAGATACTTGGACAGATCTGTTCATCAGTATAGTGAACAAACATGCCCATTTAAAAACACACAGGATAAAGAAAGACCACCAGCCAGGCTGGATATCCCCAGAAATTTTAGAAGTGATAAAGCAAAAAGACCAACTAAAATCAGTAGGAAATCAAACTGAATATAGAGTTTGGAGGAATAAAGTTAATAAAATGATATGTCAAACCAAGCAAGCACACTGCAGAAAAGTGCTGGATGAAAACCAAAATAACCTGTAAGCTATTTGGAAAGTGTTTACAGAGTTTGGTGCAGGCAAATGAAAGAGTAGAACTGAAATTTTATCCCTCAATCATGAGGACATTTATACTAATAATCCAACTAACATCTCAAATATTTTTAACGACTTTTTAGTTCAAATTGCTGAAAAACTTAAAGAACCCAGAACTTCATCTGATCATCTGGAACTCAGACATTTTTGTGCTTAAAAACTAACAAACAAAATAAAGTTTGAAATTCCTGAGATGAGTCCAGAATTTATGTTGAAATGTATTAAAATAATGGATGATTGTGAAGCTACAGGACTTGATATGACTGGACCAAAGCTACTAAAGGTAGCTGCACCTGCAATTGTAGAGAGTATAGCTTTCATTTGCAATGCAAGTATTAGGTCTAACAAATTTCCACAAACATGAGAGGTTACACCATTGCATAAAGCAGGAACAAAAGATGATGTAAATAACTACTGACCCATCTCTGTATTTCCTTGTCTCTCCAAAGTACTAGAAAAACATGTACATGATTCTTTTCTCAGCTGTTTGAACACTTATGATCTTATTCATGATAATCAATCTGGCTTTTGACAGAATCATTCCTGTGAAACTGCACTTGTATCTTTGATTGATAAATGCCTGAAATCAAGGAGAAATGGTAGGCACTATCATGGTTGATTTTTGTAAAGCTTTTGATCTTGTAGACCATGAAATTTTGCTTGAAAAACTAAAACTCTATCAATGCAGTGAAAACTCCCAAAACTGGTTTACTTCTTACTTAACTGATAGAGTGCAAAAAGTATCTTCAAATGGTCAACTTTCTGAAAGTAAATATTAATTGTGGAGTACCACAGGGCTCTATCCTTGGACCTCTGTTATTCATTCTATTTATCAGTGACTTACCTCTTAAGATTGGAACTTCAGTTTCTTCCACTGACCTCAATGCAGATGATACTACACTGTCCGAGATGGGTAAAACCAAAACAGTACCTGAAAATAACCTACAAGATGCTCTCAACAGACATCAAGTATGGTGCAAGGAAAACAGTATGATCATAAATAGAGAAAAAAACAAAAGCACTACTAGATACAACGCAACAAAAATGAGGAAGGCTAGATAGCAACAAACTCCAGGTTCTATTTGACAATGTGAGTCTTAACTCATTAACCCCTGGAGGTTTTTGTCGTTTTCACCTGAAATGCAAGTAGGAAACTTATTTTGCGGACTATTTCTGAATACATCCTAATACATCAACTTCAAAGAGATTTCCGGTTAACCTAATGCCTAGTTGTGTTAGAGACATAATTTTTCATGGCTATTTGGGTTGCACATGAGCAGAAGGGTAAAAGTTGGGAGGTTTTTTTTTTTTTTGGCTTTGCTTAACGGACCCATCATTTTCTTATCAAGACCACTCTTTATTTGAAATGCCCATCTTATCCTACTTTTTGCAAAGGTTTGCCTGTCTGTGTGCAGTTCAGACCGGTCTGCCTTAGATCTGAGGCCAGAAAGTCTAAAATCTGGACACAAAATTGGATTCCGACCATGAGCGAATTTTTGGTGGAAAAAACACTGGTCCAAAAAATTAAGTTTTTCCTTCTGCATTTTATAGTGCAACTAGATTGTCCAGATTATTTGGTATCATTGTAGAGCTACATCTGTCTACCTTTCTATAATACCACCCACATTAGCGTATCGTATATGACCTTGACGCTACTGAGCTCAGAAGTAGGCTACTATCCACAGCCACGTAAACGCAGCGCCAGGGGTTAATGAGTTAATGTGACCTCTCAGGATAAAATTCTTGTTGTATTTGTAGATAACAATCTTACTTGGTCTATTCACATTAAACGCATTTCAAAAAAAGTTAATTCTTATCTTTGGCTACTGAGTAAAATCAAAATATACATTCCTCTTCAGTACAGTTCATCTTTTATAAAAGTTATATTCGGCCATATCTAGACTGTTGTAATGTAATTTGTGGTAATACCTCTAATTCAAACATAACAACACTTTTAAGACTCCAAAAGAGGGCTTGCCATTTAATTCTAGATCAATGTATACACAATTTCCTTAATACAGTGAATAATATAAAGGTTTTTACAATACATGAAAGAATATTTCTTAGAAAGGCCAAATTGATGTATAAAGTATCCAGAAAAGCCATTCTTATCTATCTAAGCAATATCTTTCGCCAAAGAGATGCTGATGGTACTCCAAATTTAAGGTCCATAAGAAGTAAAAATTACATTATACCAAGGCCAAAGAAGGAATTGTTTAAAAAAAGTTTTCAATATACTGGTCCACTGGTATGGAACAACATTCCCAGTGACATAAGGCAGGCTCCTAGCATTTCATCTTTTCATAATCAATGTCTCAAATGGATGAAATCTTCAGAAAATTGAACAGTTCTAGTACAATAAATACCTCCTACTTTTCTGTAATTTTGCATCATTTTCACATTTGAATTTTTCAATGCAGGATAATAATTTATATTTTATATATGTTTACGTTTTCACAGGTGCCTGTGCATGTGTTCCAGGCTTGATACTTTGACTTTTAAAGTCACTTAATTATTTAGTGTCAAGCCAGATTCTTCACATTGTTGTATATACTGTATATGTTGTACATAACAGATAGAAGGCCTCAAAGTAGATTAGTTCTGTAACTAATTGAGTTACCTTCTCTAAATAATGTCTTTATTATTATTATTATTTTTATTATTATTATTATTATTATTATTATTATTATTATTATTATTACACGTGTTATTATTATAATATATGCATGTATTTATACAAGTACATGGAGACTGATTTTATCAATGCAACAATATAACAAAATATGTTCTTGGTGATAAGACCCTCTTGAGCCAACTGACCAATCGATCAGCAATGACATGTTTGAGTTCAGGATTTATCTGAGTTAATTTTTCAAGTCAACATTTGAAGATATGGTTTGGGTTGTAATATGTACATGCAGTAAACTTACCACAGTACACTTCAATTACACTCTAGGAGACCAAAAATTTAATTTTTTGAGACATGGGCAAAGGATTTTTCAAATAAATTCTCAGATAGCTGGAAAAATATCTTGGTCTGATTCAGGTCATAGTAATACCATATTATATCCATTATATTATTTGAAACATATTAATTATCTTGACTTTAATGAAAATAAAATCTCTTGGCTGCCCCACCCCTGGAAAATAAAATGGTCAGTACCTTAAACAGCTCTCCTCTGCTATAACATGACTCTAGACACTAATTAATTTTCAACAGTTATTGGCTGAAAACCATACATTTAAAACTACTGTACTTGATTTGGACATTTACCAGAAAGTGGTTTTACAGTCACAGTTAAATTCTAATCTGCAAATAATGTATTCAGGAAACCTAAGATATTATGTTCCTAACAGGACATTACACACCTCAAATTAACCATGTATCTAATAAGCTATACTTCATTGTTCCATATCAACTATTGTATTTTGCTAAGTACTCAGGACTGTCGAATTTGCCATTAGTACTAAAGCCACCCCAGCAGATCAGTGACTTACTCTCTGTAAACACAGCAGTAGATTAATCAGTTATATATGTTAATTGTTGTATCAGTTGTCTTGTTGTATCAGTTGTCATCTAGAAACTGTAACTGTAGTGGGTTGATTACCTTACCACTGACTTTTGTAAAAGACATTATCCTGATATTAGCTTGTTATTAAAATGAGAAGTGTTGACAGCGACATCTCCAGTTCACTAGCTGTATTATTGATACAATTGTCAAGGAAACTTTGAGTGGGATGCCCAACATCTAGTCAAGATATTTATCAGAGGTCAAGTATGCAGAGAACATGCCGACTTAAGAAAATATTTGATGGACTAGAGGAATTACATAAAATTCAAATAGAAAACAAATGCTCTCCTGAAAATCTTAGGATTAGTATCTGTCCTACAAATTAATGCATGTACATAATACACACACACTAGTAAATAACTTAAAACAAAGGCATTTTTTTCATTTTCTTTTCATTGCAAAATATTTGGCTTCAATATCTTTTATAGCATTTCATTTGGCTGCCATTTTGGCATATGTAATACATGTCATAAATGTAATTCAAGGTTCATAAATATATTATGGCAAATACAACTATTTAGTAATATTAATAATACAGGGTTCCCACGCTACCGGGAAATCAGGAAAAAGTCAGGAGAAATGATCATTTTTTTCCCTACTGTGAAAAGTCCTTGAACTTTGCAAATGTTGATGAAAGTTGGGAAAAACCTGGGAATTTTCCGCCACCACTTGATGCCCGAAACAATCACGTAATTAAACTGATCGTGAGTTAAACTTGTCGAGTTCTAACCAGAATATTTGGAGGGTGCAGTATGGATGATTTGGGTGCTTGCAATAAACATATATGCTGAGTAAATCCAAACGCTCAGTGGATTAGATTCGACTAGTAGACTTTTATTTTCAAAATCTATCCTTACATGGAAGGTATGAAAATCATACTAGCATCGCAAGAGACTAATATGGTGGTGGCAATGCATAGCCACTTACTGGATTACCTAGCAAACTTTAAACATTATTAGATCGAGTGATGCATGGATGAAATAGATATGAAAATTACTTATTTTCTCAGAAATTGTGAGTATTAATATCGTTATGTCTTTAATCTGCTGAAAGACAAGATAAAACTACGGCGTTAATGAAATGTGACATGGTACTCGCTATTTGCATTAGGCCTTACTAGTCACATGGGTACACAAATCTAACAACCCACATTTTCAAATGTTGTTGAGAAAAAAAAAATGAAACAAAATAATAAATGAAAGTAGTATACCGGTTGTAACAAAAAATACAAAAATGAAAGAACTAAAGATTTTCCATATTTATATATTCCGAGAACAACTGCTGAAGTTTTGTTGTATCACGTGACTACCACATTGACATGTGCTCTCTGCTTGATAAATCAGACTGGCCAGTTTGCTGGGTTTTACAAAACATATCAGACTTTCATTTAATACAATTGAATTTCTGTACGACAACATTTAAAAGGAGTTTTTTGTTGATATCACGTGACTATCGGACTTTCAATGTCATCGTTTGAGATTTGTGAAGTCATGTGACTTGTAATGCAAATGGTGAGTACTGGGTCAGGTTTCATATATGCCGTAGTTTCGTCTAGTCCGTCAGCGGATTAAAGACATAATGATTCCAATACTTGCTATTTCTGAGAAAATAAATCATTTTCCTGTCGATTTCATGCAGGTGTAAGTTATATAACATGAGTTTAAATTTTCTATGCCCGCTGGTAAGTGACTACCATAAGTCGCTACCGAGCGGTGGCGGCAAATTCCAAATTTTCGATACGCAATTGCACTGACTCCACACCCCAACCTAAAAGTCCGAATATGAAAATGGGGTGTGAATATTCGGAGGAAACCCGGATTAGAAAACGGACTGCTATTCATTTTAAACCAAATTTGTAGTCTAAATTGTTGAATCTCAGCTGAAATGAGAAATTGTCGTCCCTTGTATTATGTATTAAAAAACGATACGAGCCCCATATCAATACAGGTTTGGGGACTGGTTTAATGAATTAGAAGAGGACAAGTTGATTTTAGAGAAAATTCAGTCCTTGTTTGTACAACAGTATATAATTTTCAAGGTCTTTTGTCAAAATTTAAATCAACCCTTTTGAAAATGCTTTTTAAATGATGGATTTTTAACCAGATCGTCTTAAGGAGATTAGGTTGCTGAAATCTTGTTAGGAATTTTATTGCCAGAAATAAATTTATGGTTAAACTCTCTTCATTACAAGACAACATTCTAATTATTTGCGTTTATTGTATATTTTATACTGTAATAGGAAATGTTTACTTTCTATAAGATGCATATACATGTGTATGTGTATATATATATATATATATATATATATATATATATATATATATATATATATATATATATATATATATATATATATATATATATATTTATATATATATTCAGAATTAAATGTTTGAAAGGAAAGAAAACTAATGTATGCTCATTATGTTGTTCCCACTTAAGAACATAATGCAGGTCAGCAAAATAAAGTTAGAAATTTTGTTTTGAAAATTGAAATGACTTTACATGCCAATTTACAGGAATGTAAAATCAAACTTGTTTGGTGTGATACATTTTGTGGTTTTGTACATGATCATCTCTTCTTTCTTATATGTTTTGGAGAGTCTTGAAAGAGAAACATCTTTAGATTTAGAAAAAGCTTGTTTTATAATCTAAAATGTTCTTTAATTCCATTTAGTAATGGTCATATGTGGTGTTCCACAGGGGTCTGTTCTTGGACCTGTTCTCTTCATTCTATACACTCAGCCACTCTCAAGTGTCATAGATCATCATCCAGTGTCTCACCAATTGTATGCTGATGACACCCAAATATACAAATCTAGCCATCCAGCTGAAGTTGAAGCTACCATCCAAGGCGTAGAGAGGTGCATTTCCGATGTGAAATCATGGATGACATATAACAAGCTGCAGATGAATGATGATAAAACTGAAGCCATCCTGATTACAACACAAAGACTTTCTCATTCACATCTTTTACCTCAGACAATAAATATCAGCAACACCAACATTAAATTCACACAGTCAGTATGAAACCTCGGTGTCACTCTCGACAGTACTCTCTTGTTGCACCAACATGTCATGAACATATGCAAGGCTGCATATCTTGAGCTGAGACGAATCAGCTCCATTCGCAAGTATCTTTCAGTTGATGCCACCAAAACACTTGTGTGTTCCTTAGTACTTTCAAGACTGGACTATTGTAACTCAATTCTGTCTGGTTCGCCTCAATATCTACTTCAGAAACTTCAAAAAGTTCAAAATACAGCTTCTCGAATCATCCTTAGAGTACCACGATCAGAGCACGCCTCTCCCCTGCTCTGTACCCTACACTGGCTATCCATACGATCCAGAATTAAACACAAAATTTGTTCTCTGTGCTACGCTTCACTGACGGGCTCCAGTCCAACATACCTATCTGACCTCACCCATGTGTACACACCTGCAAGATGCTTACGCCCCTCTTCTGACACTCGTATTCTCATCATTCCCACTATGAAGATGAAATCATATGGACAACGCTCTTTTGCATACCAGGGCCCAGCAACGTGGAACGAATTGCCCACTGCACTTGGACACAAAGACACAGGGATCTCATTCAAGAGCGCTCTTAAAACTCACCTATTTCAACTGCAAGAACAGACTTAAAGACCTAATAATGTATCCTTGCCTTAAATATTTACAGCATATTTCTGTTTCTACTTTCGTGGTGTTTGTTTTTAATTTTGTAATCATATCATTATATATGTTTTTTAAGTTTTGTCAAATGTTGTAAAGCGCTTAGAGCTTCTAAAGATTAGGCGCTATACAAAGTCCTCATTATTATTATATGTGAACCTTGAAATTTATCTTTAGAAAAGCATGGGAACCATGATTCTAGTTACTTCAAAATTTACTCCAGTTTTAAATCCTCAAACTAAAAAATATCACCACTTATTTCTGTTTCAGTCAATCCCATCCAATAAATACCAAGTAATGTGAACATAATTATTAAGTACGATACAAGGTTTGGTGGTCATGTGTTATTTAAAAAGTCTCCCCAAAGAGAGAGTATAAAAAGCAAATGCTTGCATATTAAGGTACTGTAGAGAGATACTGTCATGTGTGTTATTATGCAAATGTAAGTTATATCAGTCCAAGAGGAACAAGTCATTCTGGAGATGTCAGCTCCACATCCTTCCCAGACACTACTTGAGGTGCAGTTGCAATGACTAATGCAAGAAGTGACAATGCATTTATTGGCTTTGGAGGAATTTCTGTCTCAGTTTCTGTTGCAAATCTCCAGTATTGGCTTGGAGTTATTGGGAGAATGTCCTCCCATATTTTGGCAGACCAGCGTTTATCAGTCTCTTCTCGTGCCTGAGCTTGGACTTCAGCCCTGTAAGACTGGGTGTATGGGCTATTTTAATGACATTAATGATCAGTACTTTCATCCTTCCATACCATATGCTGCATCTTAGGCTGTTGATCAGCAGCTTTTGTGTATTGTATAAACTCACTTATAAATGAGTACAACTGCAAACTGCACAGACCCAGATCGGCTATTGCATAATGCACCAGCAGATCTGAGTCTGTGCAGTTTATAAGCAGTAAACAGTTAAACAAACAGCATAGACCTTGATCTGCATGTGCATTATGCTATGGCAGAATAGGAGCTATGTTGTTTGGAGTTGGACTTGACTTATTAGTGAGTACACATGGTACCTTTTGACTAGTGATCACAGGTCTGTCGCATTGGTGAACCATGCTGCATACCATCTGGCTGTTCTGAGTTATGAAGTTAAATGGGGATCTGTTGAGTTGGTCCATTCATTTTGTTTACATTCTGCCATGATGCTTTTTGAGAGAAATGTTCAGCCACCTGCTACCTGCACGATCCAGCTGGCTACAGGTCCTGCGCACTTACTGGCCATCTGTGCTTGCAAGACGTGCTGTGTTGCTTGCCCTTCTGTCAGTTCAACCAGCTGCCCAGTTAATCAAGGTGTGTACACTGAGTTGATACCATAGTGCACACAGAGATGATGGCACAGCCTCAGCCAAGTATTTTCTACATGGACATTGTATTAATGCCTTAAGAGAGGCAACCCCACAGCAAGTACATGGACAGTCTTGATCAGTTACTGTACTGCGACAATTTCATGGACAAGTTCAGGCTTAATGCAGTTGTGGAAGAAATCTACCAAATCTGGCTGCAAGACAACCCATTAAGGATGAGGCTTTGGTAGACTTGAAACATGCAGATGAACATTCTTCCTTCTACAGCCTCAGTAGGCAAAGATCAAAGAGATCTCGGATTGTCTGTCTGACAAGATCCAGGACCTGGGAACTCAAAGGCCTTCTTTTTGGACAGCTAGCTATCATTCCTGTTGCAAGTGCTAGTACCATATGCACTTGGACATGTATAGTATGAAGTTACTAACCTTGGACAAAAATGATGCACTGGTAGTCATGGCAACACTGCTGTGGCATAAGGTAAATCAGAATGTTTTCTATGCCACCTCCAAGTTAGTTCCAAATATTGTGGAATTTTTTATGCTTGATTTTGGCATCACTAGGCTGTATTGCCATGGTAATTAACAAGGTAGTATGCAATTCGATGGCTAATACCCTAACAACTTCTGCAGATTGTATCTGGTAAGATAACACACGCCTGTCTCTGTTTATCTTCACTAAATCCTCATCATCTCATGGCACTCCTTTCATTGCCGTTTGGTATGCCATTGCTGTTGAGTGGTAGAATTGAAGATGTTTAGAAGCAGGCATTACAAAAACTGCCTCTCCAGCTTGCCGTGCCACCTGCACTGGCATTCAGGCCAGATCAGTCTAAGACGGTAAAAGAGGAGGCCAAATGCATCCCAGCAGAAACAGTTTTAACCTCAGCTTGATTTCATGTGGTAATTGCCCATCCCCCTCCTAGAATTCCAGAGGCAGTCCTGTAAAGAGTATAGGAAGCAAGGTTTCCCCTTCCAAACCGCCCAACAATCATTACGAACTTGTCACCTTGGCCTCCCACTGACAGTTTGTCTATAGCTACCAGACTCCATCATTTTCAGCAGTCTTCAATCAACTGGTTTTTTTTTTTTTTGGCTAAGTGAACGGTTGATCCAAGTTGTTTTGGAGTGGCTTTGGATTTCATTTATCAAGCCTCCTCCCCTTCATCGAACCCTTCCATGATGGACATGCCATCTGATATTGAGATGGCACTCTGGCTTTTATTCTAAGCATTTTCTAATGTCCAAAAGCCAATGGAAAGCTTGGACCAGTCATGAACTTCAGCTTGCTTCAAGTACATTATTGCACTGAGGTTCAAATTAGAAATGGCACTGTCCACTTGGCTTTCTGTAAAGAAGAATGAATTTGCCACAGTCTAGTTCCGACTGATACATATTTCTGACACTATCCACCTGGCTTTATGCAAGTTCCTTCATTTACATGCACTCCCATTCAGTCTTAACATCAACCCATGGACCATCAGTGCATCATCCCTTTCTTCAGGTTGACTTCATCAACAGTGATTGCAGCGTATGTGGATGATATTCTTCAAAATCATGGCAAGTTCATCTTTGTTGTAGTGCAGGAACATCTTTTGCTTTTATGTCAGCTAGGATTTCCAGTGAACTTGGGCGGATTAGATCTCAACCCATCACAGCATTTTGTCCACATTAGTATGGAGGTTTTCTTCACTAATCATTACCTCATTCTTCTCCCTCAAATATGCATGGTGCAGATTATCAAGCTTGCAGAGATGATTTCCAATGGAGTGGATTTTAGTAAGATGGTTTTTTGCAACTTCTAGGTTTGCTCGATGTGGCACTTTATTGGATTCTTCTCTACCACTTTTTCATGCTGTCATTGTAAATGGTCCAGTGTGGCCCCTTTTCAACTAAATCAGTAAGTTACATTCTGAACTAAAACAGTATTATTCCTGTGTTACTGGCAGAACAAACATTATCTAACAGCCGGGTGCAGTGGCTTTTGCCCAGACAACCACTAGGTTAAAATGACATCAGCATAACTTCATCAGTGCAGGTTTAGCACTTTCACTTGATTTTTCTTGGCAAGGAAAAGTTATTTTCTTTTTTGTCCCAGTATTGTCATAGTCAATGTTGTATAGATTACTGTGCAAAAGTAATAAACTAAAACTAAAAAAATTTAGTAGTTTATTTTGATTACTCTGTCACACTGATGTAATCAATGACAATTACTTTTCTATCCAAGTAATTAGATTACATTTACATTACTTCTCTTCAGCCTGTCACAGCTAGCAGTTCTCATTGGTTAATTCATGTTTTGGCATAGAACAATATTCTTGACACTAAGAGCTCAATGTAGCACATTGAATACAATATTGTTGAACTAATTTCACAACATTTGTAAACAGTTCTTTTTAACAGTAGAACAGTTTCTAAAACAACTTGTAATTTGTTATTTGTAACTATGATAAATAGTAATTGCAAAAGAAAGTAATTAGAACTTAGCATTACATTTCCAGAATTTGTAATCAATTACACTTTCTGATTACTTTTTTTGCAGGAATTGATTACAATTACAAGTTTATATTTTAAAGAATCAATTACTTGTTTAATTACTTTAATATTTCATTAATGTACAACCCATTAAAGTTCTGGAAGGGTGCCCATGATAGAGGCTTGATGATGATGCATTTTCTCCCCCTTTTTCTTATTCTCCTAATGTGAAAGCGATTGGGGAATATATTAACAGAAAGTCTTTTTTTGTAAATTATGTTTTTCCAAGAACACTTACCCTGATCACATTATATTAAACCTTCCCACACCTCCCTGCAGATGTGAGCATCCTCATTGATGTGTTGCTCAGCTTAAACTTGTAAACATCTGGTTGATGGGTAGCCACCTGGTGGTAAGGTGAGGTGATTGGTTAGAGTTTATTCCTGTTTTGTACATATGATATATAGAGTGGAAAGACACCATTTTCATACTTCCAAGACTGTTGGATTCAAAAGATAATTTAATTGGAGAAACATAATTTACTAAAAAATGTACATTTAGCAAAAATGTTCATTTCAGCCACATTGAAACAAGTTGATAGAGTAATTGATCCTTCTTACTTGAATCAATGTTCCCACTACTTTCTCAGATTGAGATTTTTTTTTGTACACCCAGGTTGCTAATAGTTCAGTACAATACAGATATTTGGGGTGCACATTGTAAATAAAATAAAATAGTATCATTACACTGGAGTATAACAATATAATAAAGATATAAACTAAACAGCAAATAAATGAAAATTTCACAACTTGTTTGCGTGTAGTACTTCATGAAAGTAATACTGTACATATAGACTTAGTTGTAAGTCATGCAAAAGCTCAAATATTATAAATGTTTCCTGTTCTTTTTCATCATGATAAAGTTAGTCTTTTTTTTCTTTAATAAAATTAATCCTAATAAATACTATTGCCTCCATTCATTTTTAAATCAGGAATCCCATATGCCACTCCAGAATTTGCTTATCTCCATGTTCTTTCCAGAGCTGTACTGTGCACTGAAAGCACATTAGTACAGTAGAAACAAGGAGACATCAGTCATGTTTGATAGTTTTCTTTGCTGTCATAGAGAAATTTGCAAAACTTGAGTAACACTGATACCAAGTTGTAAACAAAGTTCTTAGACTTTAATTACTGCCTGTGCCAGGATTCAGTTTCTGATTATGAACTACATGTATCAGGCTGATGGTTTTTATAAGCCAAGTGCTGTTAAGGCATGCTTCATGTACATTTTTGCATGAATAGCAACACTGATACTGTGTTATTTTTTATGAAAAATATTTTCGGGAATATAGATGCCATGCCAAATTTGCTAAATGTTTGTGCTTAGTAAAATATTTTGATGTACAGTATTGGCAAAAAATATAATTTGTACATCAAAATAACAAGATGGACACTTTGGTTAAATGAATCTAATGGGTTATGCTTTTGGTTGCTTCTATTTGCATGCCATGGATATGCATTAAATTTGGATCATAAAAACACTTGCTTAAATATCTGTGCATCAGTTTAACAGATTTTTAATGATTTCAAATTTGTTATGCTTCTTGTTTTAGAAACATTAGAATTTTTTTTTTTCTTCAGAATGTTTGAAGCTGAATTGAGGACATACAGCGGTGATGACCCACTTGAAATCTGGCACAGGTAATGAACTCTTGCTGAAAAGGTAAAAAACATAAAAACATTATGCATACCTGGCTTCAATTTTTGTTGAGCCTGCTTTTAGTAGCCGACAAAGGATGACATCAATGTGGACCTTGTCTGTGTTAAGGTTCAGTGATAGAATACTGTTTTATGGTTGGCATATATCATATTTTGGTTTGCAGGCAAGACACAGTTTCTTAAAGTGGAATGCAATCCTTAGTGTATTTTATTATGATTTAAAGATTTTGTTCTATGTGAGTATAAACAAGTATGAAAAGTGAACCCCATCTGGGTGTGTGAGTATAACAAGTGAACAAAGGCATTGAAAAGTGAAATATGTGTACAGTGAAATGAGTTATATTAAAAGGAGGCAGACTATTGAAATATGAATAAACTGATTAGACTAAAGTTTGCAAGTTTTATTAGTTTATTTTTATTATTATAATTCATGAAGTTGCACAAGATTTTGAATTGTGACCAGTGTCAACAGAAGATTCAGGTCAAGTAGGTAACCCTTGTCCAAACTTCTAATGTACTTATATGGCATGGATTTGAGATCATGTGAGACAAAAATAATTTGTCTTCCTATACAAATTACAAATCCGAGTCATGAACACAAAGCATTGAAAGGTAAAAGGGATTGTGTTTAATAAGAATGGGTAATTTTGTAGTTATTATGAGTAAGTATATTTTGGGAGTACAAGTACTTGAACTTGAATTTTTGGATCACCTGACTTCTGAAACATGCTATATGGAGTATGACATTTGTTTCTCGCTTTTTTGTATACCAGGTACATATTGTGGACTGAACAAACTTACCCGAAGGGAGGTAGAGATGGTAAGTTGATCCATCTGCTCGAGAGATGCCTTGCTCAATTCAGGGAACAAGAAAGATACAAAAATGATGAGAGATATGTGCAAGCTTGGATTAAGCTGGTATGGGTTTTTCCTTATTTTCTGTCCATTTTTCTTGTTGCTTGTATTAGGCGATAGACATAAGTGTAGCAGAGCTGTTTATAGTAAGATTTTCACTGTAATTTCAATGGAGATTTCTCAGAAATGTGGACTTAGTAAAATCTATTCAGTTTATGATAGGAAGATGTGATAACTCAGTTGATGAGTTGTACTTTTCATAGAAGAATCATGGGTTTCATACCCATCCAGGTAAAGGCATTTGGTTCCATTTCCTTTGCATGATATAGC
>JAECUM010016989.1:0-68784 GCA_016617855.1 Megalonaias nervosa | reverse complement strand
TATTGGTGAAATAAACGGAAAAATTTTTATTTTATGTTCTATATTTGTACACATTTGATACCTGAGTGACCCAATATATTATATGATCATGTTATTAGGGTTTCTCCATAGCAAGTGTGGACAGAGCATATGGTGATACACTTGTTTGTCCGTCTGTTTGAATTTACATTCTTCACTAGTCTCTCTCACATTTGTTAAATTGTATGTCAGTTTAGATATTTTCACAGACAATGTAACTCTTAAACTCGAATCGTCTAGTGTGTGGATCGAACTTGATGATTTATTTTATCGCCTCGCCCAAAGTATATAGCTTATGCCACCTCTTTAAGGGCAAGGTTAGAAATTAATGAACATTTACCAATTCATTTGAGGCCGGTTTCCTATACCAAAAATTTGACTTCGAGGAGACAACATCCTTTTTTTGGGGCGGGGGTATTTTCCATTAATTATTTCCGAAGTTTCTAAATAAGAAATAAAATGAGATGGTAGCAGTAGTGTAGTGGGATAGTCTACGGACAATGGGAATTAGCATTACAGACACACACACACACACACACCCCGGACTGTCTACGGACAAGATTTCTACGGACAAAAAATCACCCTGGGACTGTCTACGGACAATGGGAATTTTGTATAGGGACAAGAGGAATGGCACAGTTAGGGTTACGTCACGGTACTGGACACTTGCAACAATTTAGCAAGGACCGTGACGTCATGCCACCTGTGTCATTTCTATATAAAGTTTGAATCATTCGCGTCCGTGTTTGTGGATATTATAATATTATACCCAAATTATACAACTGACTAAAAAAAAATTTTTAGATAAGAGAATAATGTTTTTGTGAGTTAAAAGATAAATTATACAATCGAATAAATTTTTTTTAGGCAAGAAAGAATAAATCTTTTCGAGGCATTGGTGTGGCCCTGAAAAGGGCCTTTGGTTTTTTGCTTCTATTGTCTCCAGTTCTTCCACCAGCTTCTTAATTTTCCAATGATTCCTTTCTTCGTCTTTTTCTTTTCTTCGTCTGGAATCCAGTCTGGATGTCCCATGTCTCTAAATTTTTTCTGTATTTTCATCCAGTTTTGATTTAGTCTTTCAAACTCCTCTGTTCTCTTTCTGTTTTTCTTCTCCTTTCTCTCTTTTGCCCAAGTGTCTTTGATTTTCGTTACCTCTTCTTTCATCACTTTTCTCATTAGGTCTTCAGATTTCCTTAATTTCTCTAATCCCTACAGGACAGAAGACCACTCCGTAAAATTTGCTTGCTCTTCTAAAAAGCACCTCACTTGGATGACATTATCAAGTGCGTCCTTCAATGTCTCCACTCTTACATATTTACGATGGATGAAGCCTCTTATTTTTTCCACCTCCTCTTCTATCATTCCTGCCACCTGATCCCTGGCTACGTTCAGGCTACTGACTTGACTGGTCACAAATTCTTGGCTGTCTGGATAGTTCCATTCCTGTTCTAGCCTTTCCACCACGTAGGCTGCATCCGTCATCCAAAAATAACTGTCTCTTAACTCATTAAACAATTCCATCTTGTGTTGACTAGTCAACGTGGGTAGTCAGACTGACTGACTGACTGGATTATAGTCGCATATGCACAATGTGCTTCGCGACTGGTTATAGCCCTAGGCTGGGCCCTCGGAGGTGTGGGTATGGTGCCACCACTGCCTCTCAGAGCCCTAGGCTGGGCCCTTCGAGGTGTGAGTATTGTGCCCTCACGTCCTCCTGGGGGATATGAGTATGGTGCCATCATAGCCCCCTAGTTTGTTTTCAGATCGTATACCCAGCAAGCCGACATGTCCGTAACGAGGCAAAGGCGGAAAGAGACCCGGAAGGGGGCAGCGCAGAAACGGCACGAAAGCCCAAGGGGACAGCCACCCAAGGCACACCCAAAACCCACCACCAGGCGCCCCGGTCCAACGGTGGGACCGGTTTTAGTGTCAAATGTGGTCCAGTTGTGCTAGTGGACTGTCCTATGCCAGTATTGTGTGAGTCACCTGTGCAATTTATCAAGCTTTGTTGGGTTGTGAATTTGGTGTGTTGGATATAGATGGAGTTTGAATTTTGTGTACTTAGTGTACGTGTCCGTTTTTCGAAATTCTCTACCAATCTGGATGGAGGTGTGCCCTCGTAATAATTATCCGCAATTGGGGATTTTTTTTTTTTTTTTTTTTTTTTTTTTTTTTTTTTTTTTTTTTTTTTTTTTTTTTGGCGGGGGATCGAAAAGATCGAGGTTGTATTTTGTGTCGGGTCTTCCTGAGCCAAAGTGAAGACCCTTGGTTGTCCATGTCGAGATGTGCACTGCAATACCTCCTTCTTGCGAGGATTAATTGCTGCTCGACATGGTTTCGCTGTGCTTGTTCGGTAGGGTATTGTGGAGCAGCAGGTGGGGCTGCCTGGACTGCTCCTTGCCTTTGAGTTTGTCCGGGGTATACTACGCTTGTCCGGTGGGGATGGGGGTTTGTGTGGCGGCAGGTAGACCTCCCTGGACCGCCACTTGCCTTTGTTATTGTACTCACGCTTGTCCGGAAAATATGCTTGTCCGAAAGTGTCCGATCGCTTGTCCGAGACACAATACACTTTTGCGGTCGTGTACGCAAGCTTGTACGGGGCGTGCTATGCTTGTCCGGTGGGGGGTGGTTGGGGGTTTGTGGGGCAGCAGGAAGTGTGCTTCTTGGACTGCCCCTTGCTTTGATGTTTGTCCGGCAATTTGTGTTATTTACATCTTTTCAAATTGGCAAGTTATTGATCTTTTCATTTGGCAAATTGATGATGAGTGGAAATGTGCTTCTTCCGGAATGGCTAATCGCACTTGCGTGGCAATGCAGATCTTTACTTTGCACATTTTGCTGTTTTGTCTATTGTGTTACTTGTCCGGATGAATATGGGTGTTGTCGCCGCCTGGGTGCCGGTTTATGGGACAGCTGGTAATGCTATCTGGCATACCCCTCCCCTTAATGTTTGTCCGGTTTGCGTCGCTTGTCCGTGAGGGAAGTAGTTTGTAGGGAGAGTGTTAGTAATACATTTATATTGAAATAGAGAGAAAGAAAAATAATTTTTTTTTTTTTTTTTTTTTTTGTAAAATAATAATTGTAATCACATGCTGTTAGTTGGGTTAATGTATCGCATGCTGGTTTTTTTTTTTTTTTGTCTTTGTAATCACATGCTGTTAGTTGGGTTGGTGCATTCCATGCTAAATACACATATATACACATACATATACATATATATATACCCATACACATATATATTATTGTTATTGTTATAAAACGGTTGATGATATTATCTACCTTTAGTAGCAAGATAAAATTTATTTATATTATTATAAAGTGGTTGATGAAACTACCTACCTTTAATAAAAAGGACACGAAGCAAGAGAAAGAAAAATTTATTTTTATTGTTGTAAAATGGGTGGTGATACTATCTTCCTAACCTTAACAATTATGGTTCTATTTTCGGTATTAAGAGTTTTAGTTCCTTGTTGGTTTGGTCCAGACTGACGAGCGTTCCGCGTTATATACGTCAAGCACGGACGTGAACGAAAACATCCCTTACACTCACTTCACATATGATATACTATCCACACCACCGTACGAGAATGCATAAAACACACACCTATTTACTATCCACACCAACGTACGCGAATGCATAAAACATACCATATTTACTATCCTCATCAACGAACGAGAAAGCATAAAACACACACCTATTTACTATCCACACCAACGTACGCGAATGCATAAAACATACCATATTTATTATCCTCACCAACGAATGAGAAAGCATAAAACACACACCTATTTACTATCCACACCAACGTACGCGAATGCATAAAACATACCATATTTACTATCCTCACCAACGAATGAGAAAGCATAAAACACACACCTATTTACTATCCACACCAACGTACGCGAATGCATAAAACATACCATATTTACTAACCTCACCAACGAATGAGAAAGCATAAAACACACACCTATTTACTATCCACACCAACGAACGAGAAAGCATAAAACATGCACACTATACTATCCTCACAAACGAATGCGAACGCAAACACACACACACACACACACACACACACACACACACACACACAGACACACACATCAGTAAAGAAGTGAGTGTTTATAGTCACATTACCTCACATTCACACCAACTGGCAAATTGAATAGTGTCTCTTTTCTAGAGATCTGGTTAGCCCAGAGAAGGGCTGTTTTTCTAACTCCAAATGCACCTGGTTAATGGTGACACCTTCCAGGCCGGGCACCAAACACACAACATCTGCTCGAGTCATTCTCCCAATTGATTTGTCTTGTTGGAAGTGCACGGGGGGGGGGGTTTGACTGGCCTCATCATCCCAGTTTTCACTCTGAGGGATGGTGAAGACTTCCATCTGTCTTCTATTCTGCAGCCGGGGATGATGTTGCTGACGCTGCGGCTCCCACTCTTGCAGTTGTCTCTCCAACTCCTCCATAATCTCCTCCCAGTTTTCCATCTGGGGGACAGTGACTATTGGTACTGGTGGTAGTGGTTGTGGTTGTGGCTGTAGCTGACGTGGAGCTGGTAGTGCCTGTGGAGGTGTCCTCACCTCAGGCTTCACCTCACACTTAGGCCTCATTATGAGGTGTGACAGGATCCTTTCCTTCTTCTCTTTCTTCTTTTTCCTCTTCTCTTCCTCCTCTTTTATTCTGGATTCCTCCTGTATTGCCTCCTTAGTCAGTTCGTCTGAAATATTTCTGGCATACTCCAGGTGCATTGGAGTTCCAACAATTTACTTATTCTGCTCATTCTTTATAGTTGTCTCGTTGACGATGGTTAGCCAGACACGATCGCGTCGCTTTGTAAACTTGAAGCACGGACGTGAAGGTAAACATCCACTAACACCAAAACTTACCATCACATCAAACGCACGGACCTAAAAGAAGCACTCACGTTGACTTTTTCCTTACAAACACAGACATGCACGATTTGACAAGACAGAGAAAGTTAAGTGCTTATAGACACACTTCTTTTTTTAAACACACACACACACACACACACACACACACACACAGAAATTTGTTTTGGCAAATTGAATTAGTATCTCTTTTCTAGAGTATTGGGGTAGCCCTGAAAAGGGCTGTTGTTTTGTTAACGGGAGTGATGGCAATCTTTTTTTACTGTCTAAGATTGCGTCCCCGTCTGGCAGCAGGCTTTCCTATACCATACGGCCTGCTTCTGCGGAAAGAGAAGGAGAACTCTTTTGGTGTCCACACGGCAGTCGACAAAACCTCTGTCTGGTTCTTGCTGCTGCTGTTGTTGCTGCTGTTGTTGTTGCTGTTCTCTCTGTTTCTGAAGTCTGTACTTTTCTGTCCATTCTTCTTGTTCTTTTTTGATTTCCTCTCTGAAAACCTCTTCTACTAAGTCTTGGGCTATGGACAACATCCTGACATTCTCTGTCTCTTCAGGCTTCAGTATCAGGTTTAGCCTGACACGATGTAAATTGACGTAAGCTTCGTTCAGCTTGGCTAGTCTGGAAGGCATGTTCATAGGTTGACGAGTCAACAGTGGATGGTCAGACTGGAGACCAACCCTTTTTATATGGTTCAAACGCGGACGCGATAGAAAACATCCCTACTAGGTTTTAGTATCGGAACGCTATGATAGTGAATGTCATGGTGAGGGATAGAGAGAAAGTCAAAGAGCATATATTCAGTCTATGTTTTGAAAACAAACGACAGACACATTTTTTCCAAAACACAACATTTTTTATTCAACCAACAATCAACTACTAACAATTAACAAGTAACAATAACATCAAACAAATTATTTTTGACAAGGTTGACGACGTTGTGAAATCATGTGAGATTTCCATTGATGAAAGTCATGAGGCCATTAATGTACACTACGTTTCCTAGCTAAAGACAAAAGATAGCCATAATGGTCACAAAACCATCGATCTACTTTCTCATCGTTTCTAGAAGAGTGACGATCAAAATAAGTCACTAAATGTTCTAAAGGATATCCAAGACTGCGTTGATGAAGAAAATACACACAATATTGTCCACACACTATGGAATCTGTGTCTTGTAATTTCACGTTATTGATTCGTGTCGTCTGGGCATTTCTTCTCATAAAGTCAATGATGTCGTCTTCCAAAGGAGGTAATCCATACGAATCAAAATATTCCACACAATCCTCTTGAGGGAAGTAAACGGCAACCCAGTGAGTTCCTGGCAGATGACTTTCGTCCGTGTTGATGACATAAGCTTGATGGTCTTGAGGTTTGCGATGAGGTAGTTCATCTTTAGCGCACACGACAGGATTCCAAGAAGCAGCATACGAACTGTTGTTCAAAAGGTAAGAAAATTCCCAGGTATCCATTTTTTTGTTGTGTTGTTTTGTTTTTTTTTCCACAGGTAATGATAAGTCATCAATTCAATTCTGACTATTTGTTTGAAACGCTCTGTCAAGTAGCCGTTTCTTCGCCTTGTCTCCGCACTCTGGGCTAAGACAGCTTCGATGCGATAGACCTTTAGAGTTGTCAGTGGAGCCAGGAATGATCACGCAAGCCTTTATACCATTCATGCAACACTGCGTCTTCCGAGATGAGACTCCAAGTGTCGTCCAGATACTCGTTCAATTTTTCTTCTTGACTCATCATCATACATTTATCTTGTTGAATTTGACTGGGATGATCGTTTTGACATCCATAACAATATTTCTTACTCAATTCCGTAATTGTATCCGCCAGGTGTTTAGCAAAACACGATACTAAATGTTGTTCTTGTTCTGGCCATCTGGACTTGACCACTACCTCGTCCTCTTTGTCTTGGTCTTGGGGTTCTGTTTTCACGCTATCCTCCCATTCCATTTCCAAAGATTCTCTACCGTTCAATGATGGATAAGTGTCTTCCATTGTTTCTAATAGTCTAGAGTGACTTCTCTCAAACTGTTGATTTCTATGGTATTATCGAATTCGGCATACAAGATGACGTTGACCGTCTCGGCGAGAGCTTCTGCAAACTGAAGTTCCACACGCAGTCGACCGGATTTTATAGGGTGGAAATGTCCCTCATCGCTGCCTTGGTCTGGAGTGAAATCAAAGGCCCACAAAGTGTAACCTCCTACATAATCTTCGTACGAAATACCGTGACTGGTGTTGGTTCCTAGTTGTCCGGTAGTTTCGTACAGGGACAAGTACGATCTCAAGTAATTCTTCTGGACAAAGTTAGGTTCGAAGGGCCTGGTACACAAGGTCTTGCCATCGCGACTGACTTCGATCTTGGACACTCTGTAGTGCTTAAACTGGAAAGGATTTTGATCGTGGGCTCCGTTGAGGGCTGCATTACTGACGATGCCAACGATTAAACGTTTGGATAACTGTCCTTGGAACAGACGATCTTCGATCTTGGATCGGAGTCCAGCAGCAATGGTGAATGTTTTAACTTCTACACGTCATATCGGATACTTGGTGGTCGATCTGCTCAATGTTTGACTGATATCGTTTCCAGCTTTAGGTAACACTTCTACGCGACGCACGTAAAGTCTGGCTTCTTGGATGATGGTTTTGTACTCGTTGGCATGAGCCATCAAATGGAAAGCGACACTGCTGCGATTGAGTCTCAGGCGAATATCCACTACGTTCAGCAAATATTGTCTTGCAGCCACATGTCCAAATGCAAGCGATCCATCAGTTCTAAACTACGAGTTTGCAGGATTTCCCTTCGACGGTTGTTAAAACCCACATTGTGAGGATTGTCATTGGCTGTCAGGGCTGTGTCGTTAAACGTGTCTTCACATGCGGTGTCAGGTTTCCATACCACGCAAGCATCCAAATGAGTGTTCTTGGCCTCTTTTCCGTATGTCAAGAGATTTTCTAGGTACGCTCGGTAAGGGTAAGTATCCATACTGCTGCTGACCAGTTTGTTATTCAAGTACAAATCCACTTCGCTGAACAAGGAATGCATGAAATTGTTGACGGGAGCTACTCTGGCATCGGCTCCCGGATTGGTGTTGTCGGTTTTGATCACTTTCAGTTTCAGATACAAGTAACTGCTATTCAGATCGATGTAATCTTCGGGCTGTCCTTTGATTTCAAACTCGATGGGAGCTGAATCCGTCAAAGAGGAGACGGGATGAAATTCGACCCATTGGGATTCTTGCATCGTCATCATGGTGGGTGGCATAGCAAACAGATCCAGTTCCGACTTGGAACAAGCACAAGACTCTCGGTGCATCATTTTCTTTTTTTAATAATCAAAAACGTCTAACTCTCGGACAGTTTTTCTTTTCTTAGTCTTTCTAGCTCTAGGGGTGTGAAGTCCTCTGAAGGGGTGTTTTCGTCGTCTTTTTCTGCCTTGTCCTTGCTGTGGTGTCAGGGAAGCAGGAATGCCTGACTCGGCATTGCCCAGGGCATTTATAGGAGTTTCTCGCCGGCCCAAAATGTCTTTGCCCGTTTGAAGCAAGACATTTTTGCCTGCTCTCAAGAAAGCATCTTTGGGGTTTTGTTTGTCAATGATGACATTTTGGAGAAATTCTTTGCCGTGCGTCAACGCGGCATCTTTTAAGGCGTGCAATCCCCGTGTCACCATCGGTTTCAAATTGGAGCCACTTTACGAAAGACTGATTTTAGCATATCACCTAAATCATGTCCTCGCTGTCGAGCGACTCCTTGGTACGCAGGATACATAACTCACAAAGGTGACAAAGGGTTGGAGTAATCGTTTTCGAAAATGGAGTTTCACTGTGACTTTCCCTTTGGTGAATGGAATATTTTGTCCCTGATCTCCTTTTATAGTAATGATGACAGTGTCGAAATACGACTTACTGACGGGTAAATAGTGAGGATGTACAAATTCGCGGTGAACGTGATAGGTGTTTCCACCTTCCTCGTCAGCATTCGTGGCAGAATCCATTTTGAAAGGAATGACACGCAGTAACGTTACGGAGGTGTGTCCCACCACGTTGTACTCCACCACATCGGAATACACAAACATCAAATTCAGTCCTTGGTTCATTTCTACAGGGAATCGAAAATATTTCGCAAAATCCAAGTTACCGGTCATGGCTGGTATTTCGTTTTTCATCTTGATCAACTTGGTATCTCCACCCAAAATGTCATACAATTCAGGACAAAATCCAATGGCCAATACTTTGTCCTCTGAAAATTTCATCATTAGGCGACGAGCTATTTTGTGGTACTCGATCGTGACACTTCTTCTGGCTTTCTCCAAGGCTTTACCAAACATGAAATTGAACCTGTCAGCAATGGCGTTCACCAAATGTTGACCACTAAAATAATAGCCCGCAGGAATTTTCAACCGATAAGTGGTTCGTTTAGTTTTGGGTTCTTGTGATTTCATAAAGTCAGCTACACTGGCGCGTTCATCCATGACTTGTTGCACTTGTTCGTCATAAACTTCTACCGTAAAAGTGTTTTCATTTTCGACGATGTTTTTGATTTATGTAGGGTGAATCATTTCGACCAAAGCCACTTCCCAATGGGCTTCGTGATCCATTTGGATGGCTTGAGGTAATCTGGCCGAGAAACAGCACAAAGTGTTATTTGGGAACACCTCCATGGAACTGTAACTGGGTAACGTTAAGTAAAATTGGTTGTTCATAATTCTAGAGTTCTAGTGTCCGAGGAGTCACTGGAAGTCAGAGGAGTGTCTAAAAGAGGATGGTTAAGGTGACTGTTGGAAGGGGGACTAACGTTGGACACAAGACTCCCGTTGTTGTTTCCGTTAGAGGAATATTTCAGAGACGGATTGGGAAGAAGGTAACCAATGCAGCTGCTAAGTAAAATGGTCCACAATTGTTTGCCTCCTTGTTGCAAACTCAAATTGGCAATGGCAGCACCGATGACACAATACACCACAAAGATCTGGCAGATAAAGACGATTTGCGTTTTAGGCACACGTTCTCCACACCACACCAACAAGGGTTGCTTTTGTAGATCTTGCAGAAAAGAACTGAGGAAGGAGTGGTCACTGCAGTAGCTGAGGCTGTGTTGAAGGGCATGATGGTCACTTCTTTTTATAGTCGATGAGCTGCGAAGCGTCGATCCAAGAGTCAAAACTGGGAGGATATCCTTTCCAATGTACTTTGACTTCTTTGACACGTCGTTTTCCCACTTTACGAGTTCTTCGATCGAGAATGCTTTCTATCTCGTACACGTCGTATTCTTTTTTGGTCACACGTTGTAACTCGGGCAAGTAAAACGTTCCTTTTAACACTTCCCCGTTCATGTCTTCCAATTTGTAGACAGGAGGATAACGGCCACGCACTCGTTCAGTGACACGAAACAATTCAATGGTCCAGTTGGGTAAGTAGCCTTTGTCAAAAGTGCGTTTGGTTTTGCCAATGCGTACCCAGTCTCCTGATGCCAACACACCACCTTTCTTGGGGACAGTCACTGTTGGGGACGTACCAAACAGACGCTCGAAGACGGCCACTTCGTTGTCAGCAGTCACTTCTTGGGGGCACGCCCAATGCTCCGATGGTAAGACTGGTTGTACGATTGGACAAGGTGTGGCAAGACGTCGATGTACTTGAGAGTGTGTTGATGAGTAAAATATTCCACATGCGTTCTTTCAAGGTACGTTGAAAACGTTCCACGATGATGGCTTTGGTTTTGGGATTCTCGGTGATGAAAAAATGAACGTCACGTTTCTTCAATTCTTTTTTGGAAAGCTTGGTTCAGAAATTCGGTGCTTTGTCAGTTTGCCATCGAAGAGGGTGACGACCGCTTTGTTTCAACACCAGTTTGAGGGCTCGCACTAAATCACTGCTCGATTTGGAAGTCAATGGTACGACCCAAGCAACTTTGGAAAAGAAGTCGATGACACAAAACAAATATTTGTAGCCACGATTGTAGGTGACCAAATGAGAGACATCGGCTAAATTGGCTTGCCATTGATGATCGATACCCTCCATTTGGGTGCGACTTCTGGAAAATTTTCGTCGAATGGGTTTGTGTAAGGTGTACGTGGCTTGTTCTTGTAACCATCGTTGCACGTGAGGTAAACGGATACTTTTCAGTCGAGTTTTGGCAGCACGATACAATTTCTGAACTCCTCCGTAACCTACGGGATGGAATGGATCGTAGTAAATGCTGGCTAACACCTTCTCCATCTTTTAATAAGTGATCCACTCTTCACTGATGCTACTCTTGTCTTTCTGTGGTTTTTTCTTGGTTTGTAATGCTTTGCGTGTCCGACGAGCAATAGGTGTTGAGGAGGACGGTGTTTGAACAGGGGTAATCAGTTCTTGTTTCACTTCTGTCTTGGCTTTCGTTTTCTCTTCTGAGCAAGAAGGAGTAGCCATCATCTTTTTAATCCAACCAATTCTGGATCTAGGTGGTCTTGTTAACTTGCGTACTTTTTCTGGTGGAGTTTGAAGCTCTTCTTCTTTTCTGTCTTGATCACTGGGACTAGTGGTCGTGGACTTTCTGTCCTGACCATCTGAGATGGTAGTGGTGGTGATGAACTTTTCATCAAGACCTTAAAATCTTTCAGAGTGGGTTGAGCTGTTTCGTGTAAAGCTTTTTGGTGAAAGAGTTTCAGTCGTTGTAACAACTGACCGTACCGTTGCGATTTCTCCGTTTCTGACAAATCGCTGCGATCCATCAACGATTGCAATTCGTGTTGTAACTGGGACATTTCGGTCAAATGAGGATTGGGAGGTAAATGAGGGGTTCTTTGTTCTTGCCAACGATGGTATTCCATCCATCGTTTGTAAGGCACTAAAGCCAGTTTTCGTCCTTCCATCGGATTTCAAGGATCACGTCTGAGATTTTTTTACTTCAAAGGTCCCTTTTATCTTCTTGGACCTTTTTATCTTTTTCCTCCCGGGATGTTTCCCAATGCTCCTTTCAGCAAGGGTCCTCCTATTGTTCCCATTACTCCTTTCAGCAACATGGGCAAAAAGGGTAAAATTCCTCCGCGGTGCACCAACATCTTTTTCTTTTGACCAATGAGTATTTTCTTTTGGACCATTTGGGGAAGAACGTGTCGATGTTTGGCTAAGCATTCTTTCTGGTGTTTAGACAAAGGTATTGTGCCTTTCAAGACATTCAGACAACATTCGCACACGGTATCGATGACGTCTTTGGGTGTAGTTTGAATGAGTTTTCTTCGCATTTGTGGAGGAGCTTTGGATTGGACGGACAACATGTCCCAATGTTTGGCTAAACGAGGTGGCAGTCCTTTCCTTTTTCCTTTTCCTTTTCCTTTTTGGACAGAAGATCGACGATGGTGACGGTGTGCATATCTTGGAGGGGACATCTTTGGGCGTTGAGCAGCACAAAACACTGATCCCTATCGTTTGCCTCGGGGTTTTTTTAAACTGGAATGCGACGCCACTGATTGTTTTTACGTCGTATCAACCTGATGACAGGCAACATACGTCGTGGAGGAGTTCACAACGGACTAAATCGGGACAGTTCTTGCTTGGGCAAATCCAGTAAACTTTGTAACACACCCGTTCTCTCTTGGACTTTGATTTAGGGGGCAGGTACTTTGTGAGCAGCGGCCACTGCCGCTAAAGAGGAAGAGGGTGTCACCGCTGGAGGAGAGGTGTTTGGAGACGCTCTCTTGCGGGTAGAAGCTGTTTTCTATGGACTTTTCTTTTTCTTTTTCTTTTTCTGAGGCTGTGACCTGGTCTTGACACCGTCACTCTTTTTCTTTTTCTTCTGGGTACGTTTGGGTGTGGCTTTTTTCTTGGGGACGACTTTGGGAACATTAGGATCCCATTTTAAGAGGGAGCGAATGATGACACCTCCTAGAGAATCGCTTCCTCCAGGTTTCAAAATGATTTGCTTTTTGGTTTGAGTGTCAATGCGAGGATCGGCTAGCTGCGTCAAGACTACTTTGTTTCTCTCAGAAAAACGTTTGATTTGATGTGGAATCTGAATGATGCCTTGCAGTAATTCACGTGCTGTCACCGTAAACCATCGTAAGACTTCTTTTAGACTAGCCTCTAAGACACGAGCACGTATTTGTGGATTTTTTTTCGCGACTGATACCGTACAAGGCACGAATCAATTTAATGGGAAGATGAGACTGAAGGGACGTCATGTTGACGATGTGTGAGACAGAGCCAAAGTGACCGAGGTTTTTATAGACTTTTTTTTGGTGATTGTGATTAAGTCGACGAAGGGGACGTGTACACGACAGGCCCTCCATCTTGGCACCAGTGGTGAAACAGATGGGTACGAAATCGCAAATAATCGGGAGTGGTGGGTTTTAAATCCACGAGTAAATAAGCGTGTGGGGTTTGAGTGGGATCGTAGACTTGTACTTGCGATTTATCTCTAGGGCTTTTAGACAACACCACGTAATGAGCATTGAGACTGATGGTGCGATGGGCTTTACTTTGTTGAAACAAATTTTGGGTGATGTAAATGACACTGGCATTACGATGATGCACTTTGCGCTTAAACCAGAGTTTAATTTCTTCTTCGTCTTCTCCTAACATGTCGTCAAAAATAACCAGATGGGTTTGACTAGGGTTAGACACGATCCCGTCGTCTTCGCCAGGAATGCCTTCCACAAACACGATGGAATCGACCTTGACTTTCTCGCAGAAGGCTGTTCGCCGATTGCCACTCTTTGTAACACCACACGATTCGTTCAGGTGGACGATCGATCAAATGATGTTTATATTCGATCAAACGTTTGACAAATTTGGTTTTGCCTGAACCGCTAGGTCCGGCAATGAGCATGTTAAAGGGATGGCGAAGATACAAGGCCTCCCAACTAGTCCTATCTACGTGTTCGTCAATGACTTTCACAGTGGAGGAAGAGGGAGTAGAGACAGTAGAGGTTGCCATAGTAGTGGTGTAAGAAATGTCACTTTTGACACGAGGACAGAGAAGACAAGAGTTTTATACTTTTTTTCAGGGCACGTTTATTGTCATCTTTAATTGTGAACAACACGAAAGACAAAAATACATAAAAGCCAAATGGTTAAGTACATGAAGAAAAGACACATCAAAACGATCATAGTGGAATATAAACAAGTCTCTGTACAACATTTGTGGTGATCAAGAGGTGAAATCGTAGGGGTAGTGTGTAATTTTCTTAGAGTCTCTACACTCCTTGGCACAGTCACACAAGAGTCCTCCCGGAATGGCCTTTCGGCGATTTCGATCACGGTCCTGTCCTGAAGACAGTGGTTTTCCTCGGTCACGACTTCTTCTTCTCGCACTGTCACTAACACTGGTTTAAAAGTTACTTTTCTCACTGAACGTTTTAATCTTTTAGGATTACAAATCTTTGGCACTTCTTTTGTCCATGCCTCAAACCCAAAATTTTTCCAGTCACGTACATCTTTCCAGTGAGGATGCAAGTCACATGCTACACACACGTCGTCGTACACATCTTCAGTGCCTAAAAGTTGACGAATCTTGTTTTCCCGTAGAGGTTGAGAAGTATTAAGATGAAAGCGGAAAGATTTCAGCAGAATGAGTCTCTCGTGTACATTTAAAGGGACCACTTTCATGCTTTTTGGAGTGGTATGTACTGTTCGTAAAGAGTCCACAAGGAATCGGCTGGTAAACGAAATCCCAGAAAAGCAAGTCACTAAGACACACACTACACGTCGACCCCAATTCAATGGACACAGTTCTCGTAATAGACGATCGTAATCCTCTACCGTTTGAATAGTGTCATTGATTTCCTTCCATGGAATCTGTTGTATCACGAATGGTAAAGGTCGTGGCATGGTAGTCCGTTTTTATACCCTCTTTGGTGTAAGGTAATAAGTGTACTTTTTGAACAGCCTCGATTTTATTTTAGTACCGTACCAAAAATGTTTAGTCACTAACTCACACACCACACGTCGCACAGAAGTTTCCTCTTGAACTAGAAAGAGTTGTTCTTGTAAAGATTTGTTGTAATCCTCTAACTCATCCGTTGGAATTCGGTGTATTAGGATTACCTTGTAAGCTGAATGAGTGGCATCCAAAATGTTATGAATTTCACGCGATTCATCAATTTCTGACCACTGGAACACTTTCATCAGAGTCAGTTCTCTTATAGCATTTAGGTACCAGTGGTTGAAACATCGGTGACGTAACGGATGCAATGGTTCTTCGCGTTTCACTTGTATTTTGACGATCTCGCGGTAAATGCGTTCTCTCCATTCCACAGGCAAACCACGAATGTTCTCTTGTAAAGTATCCATAACCATGTCGCTCAAAAACTTCTCCTAGAGCGAAAGTAATGAACGTAGTGAGTAATTTCTGACCACTGCCATTCCAGGAAACGGTCAAGAATGTCAATAAAATCTTCAAATGTAAATGGTCTAAAGCGAAATAGTAGAACGAACGCACCCTTGATCCAGAGAAATCAGACTTGTTTGTTGACTTTTGTCAATTTCCTCTTGTGAATTTCTCGACATAAAAGTTCTACAGTCACAAATTGAGATTTGGCTCTGGCAAGTCCGTGCCAAATGTCCTTGTAGATCTTCTCTTGCAATTCGTTTGGTAATCTTTGAAGATAATTTTTCCAGTGGGGTTTAAATACTTGTCTAGGGGTTGTCCAATTTTTGAATCCTAGCCAAGCAGCTGGTTTCTTAAACGACATGGTATGCCCACTTCAATGACGAGGTCCCATTAAAGGTAGGTAGTGACAATCTGGAGACCATCGAGCATGTTCCAGGTAAGCGCAATCTTTCTTCTCCCACTCGTGAAGTGACACACCGCAACTGAAGCACTTGACTTTATCCCCTTCGCCCAAGTAGATAAATCCAGCTCTAGCTAATTCTTCGGGGGTAGGTCCTCCCAGATATTTTGGCCATTTTCCTCGGAAGGTTTAGATCCGACTTTCAAAGTCGCAGTATTCAGACAAACGCACAGGGAACGAATATTCGTCTTTCACAGGTTCATGCAGGAGTGTGCTCAGTTTTACATGACATCCGTAGGGTGGTAGCCGCATGGTTTCGTAATGATGACATCCACCATGAAAACCAGTAAAGTGAAAAGGTGTACGATAACGAGTGGCATCGCTTTCGCATCCATCAGGTTTGACACGCACAGCATCACTTTCCATGGTAGGTACAGTCATAGCAAAATTTCCATGATGTGGTACTGAATCGCTAAGGTCATAGCGTAAGGCACCCCTGCCATCGCAAGGCACAGCATCGCACTCGAGCTTGCTCTTGCTTGAAACTTGCTGTTTGAAAGGATTCATCTTTCTCGCTTGGCAATGGTAGTGAACTGTCGGTGTTGAACGTTGTAATTTTTTATATGCTGGCCAATATCGTCGTGACCGTACGGTAAAGTGAAGTGATTGGGAAGCCGAACTCGCTTCTGGTACACGATTTGATAGACTTTTTCCAAGGGCCGGCTAACGATTTGGTGTGTGGGTAAACGTACAATCTTGTGCGGTTCGTGGGTGGTCACTTTAAAATTTCCATCCTCTCCAGACTGCAAGGCTTCTTTCAAGACGCCAAAGTTCAACAGTCGACTGGTGCGATAACTGAGAGTCAATCCTTTGAATTTACACTCCGTGTGTCCTTCTCCTTCAGGGTTACGGTATTCGTAGCCGTAATTTTTGGGACCGCCACATTCAAAACTTAGAATCTTGTCGTCTGGATGCTCGTCCGTCCAGGCTCCTAAACGGTCTCCTTCGATGACAGGGTGAGGTTGACCCAGGCGATCGATGTAGATGCAACTGTCCGTGTCAAAATACAGCACACGATCTCCTAACAGTTCTAAAGCTTCGTACAGTTTTAAGCGAGCATGGGCTGTCACGTAAGCCGCAATGATGACATTTCCAAATTCGTCGGCTTCTACAAAGTCCAGTTCTTCTTCGTAATTAACTAAGATCAAGTCCTCACGAACGACGTCCACGTTTTTCATTATTTAGTTTTGTCGTGAATCATCTGGAAGTAGTGAGAAGGTTCTGTCAAATACTCCGTTTTGGGTAAACACGGTCGTTGTGCCATTTTACTCCACAAACAATTCAACATCACTTTGGCAAACGATCGCCTTCCTTCGTTTTTCTCGATGTGGTCTAAAGGGATGCCTTCCTGCTCCCAGTATTTCTCTTTGAATTTCTTTTGGTCTTCGGGAGTGTGGCACCAGGAAGGATAGCCATTAGCTTCTTGTTTCAGTTTCAAAAAGGCATTCGCGTAGTCTGCAAAAATGCCTTTTTGAGTCTCGTCGCCCTTGTGGTATTTTTCTGTCTTGGGAAAGTGATAAATTTCGTACACTTATAACAGTTGGTATCACAAGTCCAGAGCTTTAAACAATTCCACGCTGACCCACGTTCCCGTCAAGGCGCGTTCTTCCTGAGTGTGCTGACAAGGTCGGTCTTGGTTGCACGTTTCGGCACAAGTACAGCACAAGGGAAACATCAGTTTTCCTTGGCAATGATGAGGTAAAACGGGATGGTACAAGTACGTGGGAGGCAAATCTTTGCATTTGATCAATCCTTCGTATTGTTGAATGTTGTCCAGGTCAATGAGTTCCGTCAGCAATTGCGGATGTCCTGCGGGAAAGTGACAGTATTTGCACACGTACGGATACAGAGAACACACGTCCAAGTATTTGATTTCTTCTCTTTTCTCCTCGTCGGCTTGGTACAGCAAACAGGTGGCATTCGCCCGTCCACCGTACAAACTGTCACTTGGGTTCAGTGGGTCCACCAGCTTGTAACTTTCCACGATGCGATTAATATCGTGATCGGTTTTCAAACGGTGATCACACTCGTGTTCCCACATTTCTACCACTTGGTATCCTTGCTCTTCTAATTTCAAGCGTCGCTGACAAGTGGCCTGGTACAAGTCTTCAATGGTTCGTTGTAGAAACTGATTTTTAGTGTTGCGTTGAGGGTAACAGATGGGGCATCCGTGAAATAAGCAGCCGTTAAACTCGTACACGATCTGGGGGTTTTCTAAGTTCCAACCTTCAGATGGCTTTTTCGCCTCCTCCGTTGCGAGCATGTTGGATCCATTTGTATTCCTTGTCACACAAGTAATGTAGCCAGCGTAGGACTTTGACCGAGTATTGACGTTTGACAAAATTGGTTGTTTGAGGACTGATGACAGCCAGGGTGTTTTCGGCCATGAATCGTTGACGGTACACTAAGGAACACGCTCTGGCAATAGTGCAAGCTTCTTTCAAAGGGTCCATCCCATCCCGATCCATGAACAGTTCTCGAAATTTTCCACAGCAACGCCGTAAAATGTCCACGTCCGAACGACAATATTTTAACATTTCTTCCTGAAAGTCGAAAGGGTCCGAGGCGTGAGTCTCGTACCAAGTGTAGAAAGCTTCTCGTTGTTCGGTACGCATGTTGTCGGTGTCGTGGTAGTGAGCCTCGGGCAAATGGGGCAGAACGGCGTGTTGATTGGCTTCGGAATTGAAAAAGTGTGGAAAAGAACCTTTGGCTGTCTCTGTCATTTTAAACGTTTTAGGCATGCGACTCAAAGGTATGGCCAAGTAACTCATCGAATCTTTAAACTGCATTTGTCCCACTTGCATGGAAATGATTTTGGCTCCGTTCAAAGTCACTTTAGGACGTTCGGTACTTTCTTCCGTATAGTATCTGAGAAGAAACTGCCCATCGTATCCCGAGAAATTGTGAGCCATCACTGTGGCATGGCGATGACAATCTCCTTAACGTTCGATGTCCTCTTGGCTCCACGTCTCTTCGATAGGGTCTAAGATCCATTGGGCGAAATCAGCTAGCGTGTTTGGACCCCGAAAGACTTTTTCACGTCCTCCAGGAATCTTGCTGCAGTGAGGGCAATGAGTCAAGATAGGCTCTTGGATGCACTTCTCACACGCTCGATGAGGCACGCAGAAATTAGGAATGTGAATGCCAGTCTCTTGCATGCATTCGAAATCCAAAAAGATGAAATGGCCTTTCTTCTGGTCATTATCTTCCTCTTCTTAATGTTTGGAACTGTTATTTTTGAATGTAGCATTGGTGTTCCAAGTCCACGATTTGGCGACAAATGTGACATCGCTTCTTTCCTGAACAGACGTGCGACTTGGCATTATTGGTACGTATGCCTTGTCCACAAGTAGGGCACAATCTCAGGAGCTGACAAGCACTTTTCTGCTGTGAACTTCGCCTCTTTAGATGTTGTTGGTAACAGGTAGGGCTGACAAACGTGCGCTGACAAGCTGGGCAATGCACTCGTTCTTGTCCTTGGTCCAGACAGGGCTTAGAGGCTAAACATCCCTCACATTTCGATCCACAATGCTTGTGTTGCACTCGATTGTTATAGCCATAGTCACATTTCTCACAGTAATAACCGTATGCCAGGAATCCAGTGATACTGGTGATGGCATCGAAATGTTCATCGTGATGATAGACGTGAATGTATTTTCCGTCTTTGAAATGTTTGCCTCGAAACAACAGAGGTCCGCGCACTTCTTGAGCATGCACTTTCAAGGTGTAGCGTGGAGCCAAGACGTCTTGCAACTTTTGCATTTCAGGAATGCCACAGGGTGTGTCTTTGGAAAGGCCAGCTTGCTTTAACAGGAGTTCTGCTTCTCTTCGTTGTTTGGCTCGGCTAGATTTTTGAATAGTTTGCCAGGCTCTTTTCCATTCTGCCGTGTCGTTCTTGTCGGCATACGTTCGTCCCACCAAGATGGCACGGGCTAAACACATCTTGTCTTGAGGGTTGTTAATTCGGACGAGACTCGTTTTGGTGCTGCGAAGATTGTCTACCAAAATCACCTTTTCTTGCCATGTCCTGTCCCTTGGGGAAGAGACACGTGGGTCATGAACAGTGTCGCTTTTCCATCGGTGATGTGAAACTTGTCGTTGGATTGTTGTACGTGTTGAATCTTGTCGATGACATTGGAAGGTGTCAATTCTGCTGGGCTGCTAAACTCGATCCAAACGGGTGACTTCAAACCGTCGTGATGAGTAGAAAGTCTCAAGCGATCGTCTTCTTTGGCTTGACATTGCCGTTTCAGTGTGGTTAACAAAGAATCCCACACATCATTGATGAACCCTTCTGCTTTCTCCAACGGTACGTCGGACTTGAAATCTTTAAACTTCACAGCGTACGTGTAGGCCGTAGTTCTAAATTTTCTGTAGGAGCGTTTGTCCGTCACTCGAATGTGGTAGTACTTTTCAGGGTTTACTGGTGGTGATGGACTTTGGTTTGGTGTAGACTCTCTAGGCCTAGATTCTGGCTCACTCATCTCATCTTCAAAATCGCTGGCATGAATTTGAGCTAAGACTTCAGCTACTGTGCGAGGCGATAAATCACGTTTCTACCTCTTACTTTCTTCTCCTTTCTTTACGAAATGATGCGATCGTTTCATCTTGACTGCAAAAAGTCAAATGACTACATTTGAAACGCCATGGACCCCTATATATCCATGTCAGACCAGTGCATATATAAAGGGCTGGTGTCTTCCCTCTCAGTATTCATTTCGCTCTCACGCCAACAAGCACGATGGAAGAACCCACACAAATTGAACTTGTGATTAGCGCTTTGCGAGGTGTCATACGAAAGTTTTCTTCGGACAAGCCGATTGACTACTCTCCCTCCTTTCGAGATTAAAGTCAAGATACTTGCTATATCTGCCAGAAGAAAGGGCATTGGGCTACAGAATGTCCGGAACGTCACAAAAGCAAGACCAGTGTCAAAAGAGACAAAAGTCAGGATACCTGTTATCATTGTCAAGAGAAAGGACATTGGTCTTTAGACTGCTCTAAGAAACAACAGGAGCAGGAGGAGGAGGAAGAAGAGGTACCCTCGGCAAAAGAAGAACTCCGATACGTTCAGAAAGAGAAGATAGAAAAGAAAAGAAGAGAAAAAAGTGAGGAAGAAGAGGAGGAGGAAAAAACTGAAAGTGAAGAAAATCAGAAAACAGAGAGTGAAAGAAGAAACAAGACACAGAAGAAATCTATGAATAATTTTAAAAAGTGTTGTGCTATGTTGTGTTGTGACATTGAATTGTAAATATTTGTACCAGAATAGACCAGACTGAAAAAAACGTAAGTGTCTCCTGGTTTTGATTGTTTAGAATAATAAGGACCTACACTCATGCACTCACAACACGTACATCATAGGGTTAAAGAAGGGATTTTGAGTTTTAATTGATTTTGGCAAAACGAATAGTATCTCTTTTCGAAGGAAGTGAGTGGCCCGGGAAAGGACCGTTGGGTATTTGTTTTTTTTTTCTTAGAACAAACTCAGGAACGAGAAGCAATCCGCTTTAACTGCCTTAAGCCTTTGCCACGGCCAAGACCTACTTGTGGACTTGCTCCTGTCAATGATTTGGTAGAAATCACTAGGGGTGGTATCTGAGGTGTAGTAACAGGGTTGGGCTGTTTGGCTCGGGAAGGTCTTTTTCTCTTGGGTCGTAATAAAGAAGTCTGATACATGTGTTTCAGACTTTTTAACTCGGCCAAAATGTCCATGAGTACCGTTACCGTTTGAGGTTCACTGTTCTCCTTCTCTCCTAGACCTTGTTTCTTCTCTACTGCTTCTTCTTCCTGTCGTTTCCTTCTTGCCTCTTCTTCTTCTTGCTGTTGCTGTTCAAGGAGAAATGCTTGTTCTGCCTCTTTCTGCTGCTGTAAAAATTTCTCCAATTCTTCTTTCTGTCTTTGTTTAAAATCCTCGACGTGTGGTAAAGAAGGAGAAGGTGGCGAAGGTACTGGTACCGGAACAAATTCTTGCGAAGAAGAAAAAAAAATCTACTAAATCCCAGTTGAAATCGGTCTCTTCTGGAAGTAGCGCTGTGTTAACTTTGGTAGCCGCTGCTATGCCATCGCTTTTCGTCTACAAAGCCGGTGCACCCCAATTCATCGTCTTCTTAGTTTCAGTCATGTTTCACAAAACAATGCCGCATCGATTCACTGCGCACAGACGCTAGCGCACCTATATAGGGAATGTGACGTCATAGGCAGCTCTCTTCGGATTGGAAGAGACACTCCGCGAAGTGAGTGAATTTTGTAACGCGTGTTGGGATTGGTGAATAATTTCAATCCGTTTCGATCCGCTCTTCCACTATAAATAAACGCGGTTCACTTCATTCCCTTCACCTGTTCTCGTCACAAAGATGTGGACCAACGTTGAATCGTCTACCCTCGTATCGTCGATGCTGTTCTGTACGGACTTACCTATGTATGTGAGATCATCATGGAGAATCGTTAGGATCACCGAGACAAGCGTTTGGAAAACAAGGACCTATGTGGAAAGACAAGGCTGTCTGAAGCGAGTCCTCATCTACGGTCCAGAAGTTAGATGAAGTTTAAGAAAGAGAAGAAGATCAGTGAGATGCTCTCTGTGTTAACGGAATGGTGTTAGCATAACAAACTACGGCCTTTTTCAGGGCCACTTCACTGCCTCGAAAAGATTTATTCTCTCTTGCCTAAAAAAAATTTATTCGATTGTATAATTTATCTTTTAACTCACAAAAACATTATTCTCTTATCTAAAACTTTTGTTTTAGTCAGTTGTATAATTTGGGTATAACATTATAATATCCACAAACACGAACGCGAATGATTCAAATTTTATATAGAAATGACACAGGTGGCATGACGTCACGGTACTTGCTATATACTATACACAAACACGAACGCGAATGATTCAAACTTTATATAGAAATGACACAGGTGGCATGACGTCACGGTCCTTGCTACATTGTTGCAAGTGTCCAGTACCGTGACGTCACCCTACCTGTGCCATTCCTCTTGTCCCTATACAAAATTCCCATTGTCCGTATACAGTCCCAGGGTGTGCTAGTCGCTATACAAAATTCCCATTGTCCGTAGACAGTCCCAGGGTGATATTTTGTCCGTAGAAATCTTGTCCGTAGACAGTCCCGGGGGGGGGGGGTCTGTAATGCTAATTCCCTTTGTCCGCAGACTATCCCACTACACTACTGGTAGCTTTAATATAAAAAGAACAGGCATCACAATAAACAATGTTGCTACATTTCCATCTTCAAGGTGGGGTGGTCTCTGGATTTCAAATTCATACTTACCACAAAGAACAAGTGACCGTCTCTAATATATTTACCCCGACGAAAATACTTCTAAAACATTTTTAAAACGTAAATTAAGGATGTCCATGGCTTTATTGTATCTGTATAAATACTAGTTTAAAGCAAAACAAAATTCCTTTAAATCGTTTAATGTTTTTAATGATTTATCTATGGTTACATGACTATGATGTCTTCAGATTAGATCAGTGGATAGAGTGAATGCAACTTTTTCCGATACTTGCATGTGGTTTTGATCTGGTGTAAACAGAGCTATGGATACTATGTGCACCTTATGTATCGTGGTTCCGCTCTACCGGGTATTGTCAGTCCCTAATTCATTCGTAAAAGGTGAAAGACTCAGCCATCATCCCTGTGAGATTATACATTTTAAGACGTTGAATACAAAGTACACGTTTCTAAGACAAATATGTAGCAGCGGTCACACGTGTCAGCTGAACCACATAAAAACTTACAAAGTATTTTTTTAATCTTGTTTGCCTGTACTTTCAGATAATTATGATAAATACAAGTGCAAAATGATCCACTGATAAACTCAAATTCCAGCTCTTTCATATGCACACTATTAGCAGTACCTGCTATGTATATGACACTCTTGTACAAATTTTACATTTTTTTAAAACATCTAATACCCCTGAGAAAGGACATTGTTGGAGCAATAATATAAAATAGATACTCTTGAGATTTCTAGCCATAGTGACATTTCAGAGCTGCACCACACATATTTCGTTTTTAGAAAGTACATAACTACGTTCATGTTTCTAGACCAGAATTAGTCGTAGGACTGTACATTGAATACAGCGGAAAAATAATTTTAAAAAACTTGCGCAACATAATAACTGCACAAATCCAAACCGATTAAAAACAATCTGTAAGCTAAATCGGAAAATGAACACTATATGGCATTGTCAGTTACCCTCTACACGTTTCTTTCTTTGCATTCATGATAAACAATAGACTGGTAGTCAGTACATATTAGCATGTCATGCAGACTGCTTTCTGTAATATAATCTTTATGCTGCAATGTTAGAACGTGAATGCCATTGACACCTTCAAATTGTTGAGTACACCATGCTTAAGTTTGTTTTTGTTTATTTGTCCACAAAATAGTGTAAACGGGTAAAATATTAGACGGAACAGGAACCTGTATTGTGATAAACTACAATAAGTCGGGCAGATTAACTTAAACAATGGAAGTTGTTAACTGCAACGCGAATGCTGCATTGGGCCTCGGTTGCACCTTATCGGCAGAGCCAACAACGTAACCTAAAATCGTGCCCTTTAGGTGTCTTTTCAGTGATTGCATGTTACCAAGCTTTAGTGCTAATTCGCCTTCATCAGTGGATTACGGATGTTAAAAAAACTTGATGATGACGCCATGTATACATTCCAAAGCTACAACACAAGCGTGTTTCTATGAATCACCTTCTCGGAAAATGCCAGTACAATTCACACAAATTATTTCTGATAAGGACAGAGTTTTATGCTTCGTGATTAAAAAAATGTATTTACCAAACCTTACTATTTTTCACAATGCACTTTCTCAAGACTATCACTGAATAAGAACATAACGAGTAACTGATCATATTCAATATGTTTGCTACTGAAAACAATTTATTCTAGCACTCATGCAAAATGGTCCAACTTAAAGGGCGAGTTGCTTGAGCTTGCCAGGCATTTTCTGATCTTTATGAAGCGAAAACATGTTGAACAAAAGAGGAGGTCGTTAATATTTGGGTTCAATATTTGGTGGGAAAATTAAATTTTTGGAAGATAGCGCTTTGAAGCTTCATCAGAAAATCTGTCTCTGGTTTTGATAAGAAATGAAAGAATTACAGATATAAAAACTTAATGAATTGGATTTAACAAAGCTTAAGCATCAAAAAGAAACGAGAGAACAACTGTGTAACAGAGTGACTTTTGCAAATGTCGTTGTAACATATAGCAATTTTAAAACGATGTATGCAATTTTGCTGCGGGTTAAATCCGTGGAATGTTTGTGAATGCTAGTACTTTAATATATCTGTTTGGGACTTGATTCATATGTTTGGGACTTGATTAATAATGAGGTTCGGTTTGATAATAACGTCATGCAAAACTGGACAGGGGTCAGGATTGGGTTTTGTATGTAGAAATGACCAAGGGTTGAAATGTTGCAGTAACGGCGTTCGTTACAACAATAACAAGCTGCAAAGTTCATGGGGCTATTATTTTAGAACAAACAGATTAGGTCTCGACTGAAAATGTTATGATGAAATGTGGATAATATATGAAGCATAAAAGGGCAGTTATATTGTACTGTTTTTTATTACTTAGTGACATAGTAAAACAATGGCTAGTATCATTGGATACAAAAAGAAATCAAATATCTCATTTAAACCATGATTCAATACTACTATTAATACGTATGTAGAACATAAGTGGATTCCAATAGAACGTAAATAATAGTTTGAAATTAGTGCAGTGAATAACACGGAACCGAAATAATAAATAAGGGAAAGTAAATAAATAATAATTACAGAAGGGTCACTTTGATGACAGCCTTTGTGTCAGGCTGGTTAATGTTGTCCGACACTCGAACGTTCAAATGAATTGTGGCGATGTCATCGTGTAGATAAAATAATTGTCAAAATCGGCAACAAAAACAACACAGCAAACACACAATATTCAACATTAATTAATAATAATCAATATTGGTACTAATGGTTGCAGACACTTCAATAGGTTAACTTTATAAATAGGTTATACATTATTTATTCTCTTTGATGCTGTGTTTAAATCACTGATCAATCATGCGAATGAGAACCCCACTAATGCCACTATAAGCAACTTAAAATGTCCAGCTAGGACAAAATGCATCCTAACCAAACGTTTGCAAAGCTAGTTTGTTACCATGAATTTAGTTTGCAAAGCTAGTTTGTTAAAATGCATATAGTTTGCAAAGCCAGTGTGTCATTATGCAAATAGTTTCAGCCAATGCTACAGCTGCCTTTTTGTTTAACTGAAGCAAATTATTAACAATATTATTTTCATACCATTTTCAATTTTAACAAGGAGCGAGTCGTCGTCTATCCATTCTTATGGAGCATTATGGCTGCTTGTACTTCCTCCACTCGCTGTTAATCCATTTGTCAAAGCTGCTAATGACAGTGGAACCGTTGATATTGCCATCCCAACAGCAGTGACAATATCATGTTTTATAGTACACGTTTTTAAATAGTAACTTTAGTATTTCACTTTATAGGATTTTTTAAATATTAATTGTTGTTTGATGTCATAAATATTTTTTTCCTCTCAAAACCCTGTCCAAATTTGTTAAGAGTCCAATCTGTTACGTTCTTTTCCTATCAACATTTTCCAGCTGTTCATGAAATATGAAGACATCTATTCTGCTTCGGATTCTACAATGATGTTTGTCTTATTATTTTCGATATGTTTTGCATTCATTGTAACATTAGATTTTAAATAATAAATTATAGAATCGGCAATGTCTTCAAAATTGTTATAGTCTCTTCTCTTTCCTCTTAAACAGTAGGATTCTTTCACCTCAGGTGAAAATTCTCTAGTTGGTATTATTTGGTTCAAGTCAGATTATTAAATTCTCTGCATTGCTTAACTGTAGAGAAAATAACTCATTCATGTATATTTTTATATCTATTTTTCCTTGTGTATTTTTATTTGCTGTATTTGACCTTATTTGTGCAATACAGAATCATCATCTTCATGAAAAGCGTTCCAAAATACTCAATTTTGAAATTTTGACCACCGTCTTTATCTTGTCATGAAAACAATTCGTGTTTGTACAGAACAATGTTCTGTTAATTAGATGGCTACGATTGGAAGCAAATACACAGTTCGTAAAGAACTAGGATTTATCAGAGACAAATGAACTGGCAATACGGTAATTACTATTGTAACTCAAAGGTACGATCAGGAATTGAATTTGGTTAATGCGATTGAAACATACAACCACATTACTCTAAAAACCTTACAGCAAAAGGTGATGGCAAAAATGGATCGAAAAGAAATCCTCAGGTATATGAAATACTTGTCCATGCTAGATGTCAACATTTTCAAATGATTGTTAGGTGTTAACCATATATTATGACTTTAATGACCCGAAATTTTATTTTCAAAGACTGCATTTTTGCACAATGAATTAAAAGATGTGTTCTTGACTTGACATAGAATTAGATATTTCACTGAACTTTTGGAACTGGCTATATATAATTGCATATTTTGAAATCATATTGTTTAGATAAATATGATGATGAATGGTGGATATGCAGCGTGATATGAAAGTTTAATTGGTGTTGAAGGAGGGGGAGGCAGCTTTTCTGCGGACAAGCACCTCTTTCCTGGTACCGTATATTGCTAGCAAGATGGCGATTTTGTCAAAGAAGATGTCAGTTTGCATGATATATGGAAACGGCATAGCCTTCGACATGCCTGCCACCACGATTGCCACGAGTCAGAGATAACATGACTTCTGTCCGCAGGTGCAGTGACCTTTCTCGTAGATTACTATAATGCAGAATGCATCATTTTCGAATATAACTCTGTTCTTAATGAGTCCAGTGATAGAGAACCCCTCAGACGTAGACGGAAAGGGTATCGGTGAGTACGATTAGCCAAATTGATGGTTTGTGTTCTTTGTAGATGGTGTGTGCTTGTTCCCGAGTTGCACCAATACTATGTCTTTTAGTCGATTGCACGATTGGCAAACGGTACCAATGATTCATGGGATTTTTATTCTTGGTTTCTCTAGAATGGTCTTTTTTCTTGTAGGTTGTGGAGGGGCTTGTGTGTGTGTATGTATTTGTGTGTGTTTCCTTTCAAGCTTAACAGAGCGCGAGTTCTAATTGCGGAAGCTGATGATGGTCAGAGTGACTGAAAATCCCAGCACAATGATATTTCTTTTTGTTGTTATCCCAGCACAGTGATAGTTTTGTTGTTGTTACTGAGGATGACAATACCCAAGTTTTTCGTTGATCTTTCCGCTTTAAGGTTCGCTGTAAAAATCCGCGAACAACATATTTTTGCTAAAGGTCGCTGCCGTAAAATTATGGTAAATGTTGGAATTGCATTTCTCGAATGTAGTAATGCAGTCGTTATTCGCATTTTCCCATAACAGAGAAAACAAATCCATATAAATATTATATAGCAGAAGAAAAAAAACTACGGTTTTCTTAATAGATATAAGGAAATAGTTCAGGCATGAAATGTAAACAGTTTCTGTTCTTATTCGTGGCTTTGCTACTGGTGACACTAAACTTTTTCCCATTTCAAGAAAAAGATATCTACCTATATATGCTCAAAAAGCTTAGATATCAACTATGTATTATTCAGACGAAATTTTAAATGATGTTAGATTGAGTGCGATTTAGCATAATGAATCTTAACTTCGGAAGTTTAATCAGATATGTAGTGAATATTTGTTATAATCGGTTTTTATTGTCTTGACAATCGGATATCTAGAATTCATTTAAATCAGTGACAAAATCTTTAACATCATCATTTATATATAAATCTTGATTGTCAGTCAATTTTGCACAAGTCCGCATGCCTACCTATAGAAGATGGAAGATAGGAAAATGCAGAAATAAATGATAGAATATGTTAATTAATTTAGTTCTTGTATCGAAGCAGATTAAGAGATATTGTAGGTGGAGTAACTATCTTATATATATATATATATATATATATATATATATATATATATATATATATATATATATATATATATATATATACATATATATACACACACAAATTTGTAGCGCTTCTCTCAGAATGTTTTAAGCCCTCGAGTTAAGTATTACTGTATGCATTTTGTCTGCGTTGATCATATGCTTTTATATTTATCTTCAGGTTTTGTTACTACTATTTGGTCTTAAACTAAGCAAAAGAAAGAAGTAAAACCAACAATATTTGTAAAACTTAATAATTATTTATTTCTCTAACTTATACAATGAAATTTAAGAGGAACGCACAGCATTGTGAATTAAATCCAAACTAGTCCTAAAATTCGTATCACTAAGCCAAACGAATAGTTTTCCGAATGAAGTCCATGTCCTGACTGTCCCAGTATATACCAATATCCTTGAGTGCGCTGAAGTGTCATTAGTCTTGAAAGTATCTCAATGGCGTTGTCCGGACTGTCTTTGAATAAAGTCACAATAATCCCTAAATGTTATACAAGTCGAGATAGTCATATGAGCATTTTGTAAATATATTTAAATAATACATTTAAATAAATAATTCTTCTCAAGTTAAATCTAAATACAAGATTAAATTCTCCTGCAGACTGGTATTAAAACAAGAACATTGCTAGAAAATAGGAACAGTAATAATTGTTAAATTGTTTGCTTATATACATCTCCACGACTCTATTTTCACTCTAAGTCGCAATTCTTCCCTACGTGATATATTTCAAAATTCATTCCCACATGATATATTTCACAAAACATTCCACGTGATATATGTCTCACTTCTTCATCATCCAATCCAAAAATTGCAGAAACCTGAAGACAGGCTCATTATTAGGCCTTAATTTAAAACTAGAATACCTATTTAGAGCTATATTTAAAAATAGAATATACAGTCATGTACAAAACGTTTAAACACAATAAAGAAATGCATAACGGTTTCAATATTTGAAACCTCTATGAAAGATCCACAAACCAAGTAACATTTAGATAGATACACTGATTCCCATAACAGCTGTAATGTGTAAGGAGACATAAACTCAAACAATTTCATTAAAAGAACTGAACAGTTTCACATCTGTCGAAAAGAACAGAACAATGTTATATTGGATAATGCACTCACCTTAAAATTTTGAATTTTTGATATGATATCTATAAAACTGAATGTATGTACTCATGCTTGGCAAAAACCACTGACAGAAAAATGTGATATGTGAGCCCTCGCTTTTGTAAGTCGGTCAACTAAGTGAGTAAAAGTGCACACAATTCCGTGATATGAGCTTCCCTTTTTAAAAGCGGAAATAGTTTTAGAAGTGAATGAGAATATTATATACCTTACCATAGACACAACAATTGAGATCTGCCACAACAATATGCGGTTTACAATGTGCTTAAACATCCTACCCCCGACATTGCCTTGATACGAAAATAAAGCAAGCGACCAACAAATTAATCCTACGTTAGCAACTTTAGCCTTCTTTAAATAGACCCGGATGCATTTGTCTGTTTCGAGAGCCAGTTCCCTCCCAAAAGGTATATGTGCAATTTGCATAATCCCCACACAACCGCTAAACACTCAGTTTGAATAACTTACTCAACAGTTAACCATTTCAGGCAGCCAAACTGCTCTCAAAACCGCATCTCGGGCATCAGTTTTCTACACAGACGAATTATCTAATTCAGGCAACTATAAGTCATTGGTGTTTGTTTAAAGATATTAAAAGCCTCTTCATGCCATAGATTCCAAGCCACTCTATCTGGTTGTTCCTTTATTATAAAATCCGTTTTTGAACCATCTAATTCCAAGACGTTTGGAATACGTGCCGTTAAATCGACTAAACCGTTACACATTGAATCATACGGTGTTATAGTTAGCTGACAAAGATATATATTTCAGCCATAAGATCTATAGAAAACTGAGCCCTGCAATATGTGAGAAACTTTTCTGCCCCCCCCCCCCCATCATACCTTTAGGAGTCTCAAACACAAGCACGGTTTCGGTTTTCGAAAAGTAAAGGTATCTGAGTAACTAGTAGTGTAATCAACAGGAATTAGTATATATTGGTGTTTACCAGTCTGTAATGGGAAAGATGGGTCCTACAGTAACAACAGTCACCATTCTAAATGAGGTATCTACTAAAAGCACTTGACCTAAATGTTCCTGCTTCATCTTCTTGTTGATACTGTTTTCTAAAGGATGTCTCATGCCCTGTAAAAGTGTGCTACATTGCAACTTACCTGTCAAGATACATTCCCTAACTAAATCATGATCAGCACATTGCTGTACCGACAGTGAAGTGTAGACTTCACGAGCTTTGTCAATAAGTACACTTTACAATAACAAAGTTAAATGCTATCTTGGCTATTTCAAATGTGAAGCGGTGAAAGTACTTTATCTACTTCTTTTTTTCTTTAAAATGTGTAACAACCTAATATTTCTTGCAGCATGTAAAGAGGACGCCTACCAATTCTAAATCTTCTAATTTCAATTACATTCTATTTCATCATCATCATAATTTTCTTCTTCTTCTTCTTTCCTCTCTCTCTCTCATTTCCTCTCTTCTCTCTTAGTCTGCAGTTCTCTTCTTTTTCTCATTGACTTTGTGTTTCTCTCTCTCTATTCTCTCTTTCTGTATTGGCATTTACTTCTCTTCTCTCTCATTCTTTGTATTTGTATGTGCTGTTATGTATATGTAATTTACTTATTTGTTTGTTAGTTTTAAATTTTTTTATTCCATTACATGCTATTATAAGGTAACTTTGTTTACTGGATTTGACATTGTTCCAGAAATTCAGTTCAGTTCTGTTTGACATGACTGTCATAATAAATGAAACACTGTATCTAGTTTCTGACCTTGATTCAGAAACAGTTGCAGTTCTATTAAACAACTTTTTAAACAAAATTTTATTCCTTCCCAGAGTAAGAACCATTGTTTACAGTTAAAGCCATCTGAGAGTACCTTATGTTAGACATGTAAAATGCTTATATTTTGCTCTGGAAGGGTGACCATGTGATCCTCATACGAGAATCTGTTTTGCGTCTTAAATTGGTGTATAACTGTTTTCTGGATAGAATTTGGGCATTCGGGCTCTAAAACATTGGCACTTAAAGATGTTTTGTTGTGACCAGTCTGAGTTCAAATTTTATTTTATGGAATTCAATTGATTCTTTTCCCTGGAAATACATAAGTGCTCCTACGAAATTCTTGGATGAAGACATTTATTGCAATTTATGCGGAATTCAAGACTGGAATATTATTTTCTGTGATTCAACAAGAAACTGTTGACACATCTATACTTTGAATGTTACGACAGACGTCATCGCCCTCCATTTTGAATTTCATCGGGACTAGAACTCAGATTCATTTAGGACGTTTTAATATTAGGATTTCTTTTTGTTAATTCTTGGATAAATTTTGGATTTGATTCGTAAAACCGTAAGTTCTTTTTCTCATGTTTCCTTGGTTTTCTATGGAAATAAATTATTTGTTAAATTTTACAAAGCTTCTTTTTCACTCTTTTCTTGTTACCTTTTGTAAGAGCCGAGACACTTAATATTCATCACTATTTCCTCTTTCCATACTTGCAGTTCTATCAGTTCTTTTTGAAGCCGACATATTTATAACTCCAATTCCATCTGGAGTTGTTTTGCTGCAATTTAATTTCTCTAACATCCTATCGAAACCAGATACAAATTTCTTCATCAAATCGGAAGCTGTTTTCACAAATAAAACTACTGTCTACAAAATACTGGACCAAAATATATTTTATTTCTTGTTTTGTCAAAGATGGTTTTTCTTCAGAAATGGTATAATATTGGGCAAACTCAAGCGACAGGTCCATTTTCAAAGATTCTAACCGTGCTAGTGTTGGATTTGAAACAAGTTGCACTAAATTAGTCGACGTTATGAATGCTTGTTGGTTTCAAAAAAGATCACTTTATTGTGAAATTGAAATCTTCACCAGGGACAAGGAAAATTCCTAAGCAAAGTCAATTTCAGCCTTGAACGTTCTGATTTATAAATAGTTTTTAATAGTTTCATGATGCTAATAGTCGTGATATACGATAATGTTATAATCCAGACTGTCTTTGAATAAATTCACAATAATTACACAGTAGTGTTAATCCATTCAATTGGCACTTTATTAATTATAATGAAAGATTTAAATTTTTCATTTGAAATTATATATGAGGGTCATTTTCCATCAAATCCGTAAACAAGTTTACTTACGGAATCATCTACGATCAAAAGGCCATCAACCAAATGATTAAAAATATTGCATTAAAGTAGAACCCACAACAAAGAACAAAAGTTATGTATTTAATATGTTATTTACCAATGACCCTAGCAGTCTACAAAACTTAACACACAATATTGATATGCATAACACAACATTTTTATACCCTACCCTCTCCCACGTGGCTTTTGCCAAAATGCTACCCCGAGTAGCCAAACTAGATACTTTTGTAACATAGTGTTAACTCAACAAGAAGTACAATTTTCTTTAACACGTAGTGAACAATCAGCCTCTAAGAAAAATATCAGCAAACCCCTAGAACACTTCATCAATCATTCCGCATTCCAGCCATCATTGAAAATAGTTTTCCGACCTACTCACGAACTAGATAGACGTTTCCCCTTTTTCAAATTCACTGTACCTGAATTTATATCTAAAGTCATTTTCAGTCATTTCGTATCTATTACAAAAAGCCCCTTTAATTTATCAAAAAATCATGTATTTTCAATGTAAGACATTTTTTTCAGAAAACAATTTAATCACCATCTAGATTCATATAAATAGAGAATTCACTTTCGTGTTTTCTTGCCTGCACAAGTGTCATTTTAATGGTTTCCTGGTTTGTGGTGTAATACTTCTGTATCATTGTCGGTAAAAATAATTCTACATATCTATATTTCCGGTAAAATTGCTCCGCATAATATGTTTGAGTGCTGAGTTAGAATGTTCCAAAGCAGCAGGGAAGGCGAATCAGACAACTTTTTGAAGGAGAGTTATTTTTGAAAAATAAAGGTTCCTATAAAAATAAAAATACAAGGACAATAACGTCGAACCGAAGCCTCTAAGCGACCAAGACTTCTCTAATTGGGTTAGCTCATTTTTGTTATTGACGCTTTTGACGTCTGTGTTTTCATATTTTTATGCGTACTTGTTTACCAGTCGGACATTCAATTTTTGTTGTCGTCTTCCCTGCTGCTGTGTCTCTCAACCAAACATTTTATCGAGACCTACACGATATCGCGACCGAGGATCATGTAAATTTATCGTGATAAATCCGTGTGGGGTAGCTTGCGCTTTTGAAAAGAAGTTTCTGAATTGAATCATACCCATATCCCCTGAACACCAAGTCTGATGAATGTTTCGCAGGGAAAGTGTATCGACTCCATTAAACACAACTAAAATATTGCAGTTATCTCTGATCACTTTAGGTATTTGTGCATATCGCTGAGTAACATAAGTCACGTCTGTGTTTTTGTGTCTGCCTCGGGAAAATATCCGAGCTGGATTTGATTGTTTGTCCAGCATCACATCATCGTACACTACGAGATTATTATTAAACACATCGAGGTCATCTACAGATGGGGCTTCATCATTGGTGATAAAATCAATAATATCATTACCTTCTTCATTCGATGATTTCCCTTCTTTATTAAAATCTTTAAGCACATCGTAGCATCGCTGATCACCTACAGATGGTGCAACTGAATACAACTTATCCCACTTGAGCCATCACATTATCAGATTAAGCAATAACTGCGTCTTACCAGACCCAAATGGACCTATGATAATTGCTCTGATAGAATTTGATAGCGTTGGATGATGCTTGATTGGTTCTCGCTTCGTGTCGTTGAGAAAGCAATGACATCCATATTGTATAAATATAATAAATAATATGAATTTATGTTGCGTTCGATGCAGAGCACTCACCCCCAAACATGCATTAACAATAATAATAACAAAAAAATAAAAAGCGTGCGCTTACAGGCAAGTGTGTGACATGTGGTACAAGCAAATACAGATCAATTTCGTCTCGTACGAAGACACGCAGTGATAGCGATGCTTCATTGGGAAAATTACAAGGGACTCCATGGGCTAAATACCCAAGTGAAAAACATCTTTCTGGTTATAATTATTGTGGTCCTGGAACTAGACTTGATATCCGACTTGACGAACGAGACCAACGAAGACCTGGAGGGTATCCAATAAATGCGATTGATCAAGCGTGCCACATTCATGATGTTGCGTATAAAAATAGAGATTTACAACAACGACCCATTGCAGATGTGAAGTTGATTCACTCGTTAAATTCCATAAAAAAATAAATCTCTCAGAGAACAACTTGTTAGCATCCTAGTAAAATCTGCTATAAAAGGTAAACTAGCGCTAGGGGCTGGTAATTAATCAACCGATTATTATAACAATAATGGAATCGATTTGTTATAGCCCAAGAGGATATTGGAGGGGTAGAGCAGCGATTGGAAAACTTGCTGATACAGCAGTTGTCTCACGTTCTGTTCCTGCAGATTGGTTAGCACGACAGGCAATATGGCAAATTTATCCACCACCACCTAAAACAATTTAGTACGCACATTTTGATGTCAGCACTCCCAATGAAGTTCATCAAGCAGTTATTTTATTTTTACCTCATGATACTATTAAAACTGGTAGACGTCAATCGCGCACATACAAATACGCGTTAACTGTCGTTGACGTTGCAAGTTGGTATAAAGAAGCAGAGCCGCTATCAACTAAAACAGCAACTGAAATTGCATCTGCTTTTTAACGAATTTAACAACGTGGTGGTCTACGATGGCCACAACTGCTACAAGTTGATCCTGGCAAAGAATTTCTTTGTGCAGTAACGTCGATGATGAAATACATAACGTCGAAATCAGACGAAGACACACCGCAATTCATCGCGATCAGGCAATCGTTGAGAGATTTAATTGAAGACTTTCTGAGCTATTGTTTGGATATCAGTATGCGCAGGAAATGTTCCTAAATAAAGTTCAGAAAGACAAAAGATCTTGTAAATGGTTTGCAAGACTACCAAGTGCGATAGTTTTGTTAAATAATGAAATTACTCGTGCAACTTCTATGAAACACATCAGCGCGATCACAAAAAAAAACATATACCAATACAACGACATGACTCTTCCTCAAAACGACCAATACTAGGTAATGTAACTGTAAGATATTTATATCAAACTGGTGAACTTGAGGGGTGTAAAAAAAGAGCAACTGGTCCTATTTGGAGGGTAGCCACACATAAAATTTCCAGCGTGGTAAGATCCACGGGTAGACCTGCAATTTACAGACTAGATTCAACTGCTCCTCAACGTGAATTTGTACATGAACAGGTACAAGTGAGGATACACAATTACCACCACCTTCACTTCTGTGAAAGCAGGACATTAGCACCCATATGTCGATTACACTCAAGACAGGTCAACATCACATTTTTCGCGTGTGTGGCCGAGATTACTATTAATTCTATCCACGGTAGATTCACAGTGATTATTTAGTTTTGTTTCAGCGTCATGATAAATTGAATATCAAGATCAAAGTCACGTTTACTTTTTTTGTGAGATCGCTGATAACCAGCTAATTTTTTCTTTACTATATCATTGCAATTGCTAGCAGTGGTTTCCCTTAAATATAGTAAATTTCCGAGGACGATTAAATCTGTAAACGTGGAGACCGGCGAAGAAAAACAATTCCCAGCGATGAATGCAGCTGGCAAATATTTTGATATTTGCAGCGTTCGGTACAACGTGTAGCAAATAAAATAACCAAATCGGCATTTTCAAAGAAGTATAAGCACTAAATGGCATTTCAGTATCTTTAGACAGACACAGCCAATCCAATTTTGACTCAATTCTAGTTGTTTGCAAGAAGATTGGAGACAACTCTGCCAAGCAAAGTTTTCTCTGATACAGTGATTAAGCAGTTGCCCGCTTGTAACTGCGTAATATCACATGACTGCCGCGATTATTTCTTTTTGTTGTGTCTCACGCACTGTATTTTTTGTCCCGCTTGACTTCGTCATTGACTACGTCCCTGACTACGTCAGGGGGACTCTGTCCCTAATAAAAATCAGGGTGTGTCCCTCTCTCTTGCATGTTACATCTTCTGACTTCGTCCCTGATAAATTCAGAAAAACAAGAAGCACATATCGTTCACAAGTGTGATGTGCATTGTATATGCCTCCCCTGCGTGCAATCCAGGTAAGCTATTTTTAGATTTCCAGGTAAGATAGTTGTACAGGAGTACAATAGACCTGCATGTACTTTAATTCATGAATGACATCCGGTATTTTACAGATCTTTATTCTGATTCAGATTTAGAAATATTTTTATTTTAAACAAATATTTATTATATAATGAATTACGAAAATATTAATTCAATTATTTCTGAGATTTAAAAAATTAAATGATGAGGATATAGAATTATCTGATCGGTTGGATCCTGAAAAAGTCACAAATGATTTTGAAGCGCTATAGGAACGGAAATATTATGGGAAATATACACTAGCGGCCGAGTATAGGTTCATTAAATAACTTCAGCAATCCATGAAACAATCTGAACTTTATGTCGAATTGAGGATATTGGAAAATTCGTTTCACTCTCAAACGCGACTGAGAAATTTACATCAGAGTTAGCACCTGAATACGAAACAAAACAGATTATGAGTTCACGTGTGCGACAGCCGAAAAAATTTGTGTGATTGTAAACTCGGTGAAGAAGTCACTAACCGTGAAAGCGCTGTCACCAGTGTCTGTGGTAGCGGATAGTTATATATCTAAATTTACCTGTACATCTTTAAGATCTCGGTAGTCGTGGGGTTAAGGCGTCGACGTACGGATTTACTAGTGGAAACTACTTCAATTCCGAGTCTCGAAAAATGCGATAGACATAGAATAAAAATACAAATATTTCTGAAGATCCGCGAGAATCTTCCAACGGAGTTTAACAAATACAGCCGCAAGAAATCAATCCAAAATCAAGATTTTGAGGGGTTATTTACCCCATTAAAAAATAAGAAAATTTGACCAAAAATTAAGAAATCGAGTACCATTTACCCCATCAAAAATAGAAAATCAGTCTAAAGCAACAAAAATAAAAAATCCTTATAATAAAATAAAATAAATCCTTTACAGAGCTAAATATTTGACTGAAACAACTGTTGCAGTCAAATATTTGACTTGCTGTCGATTTGTAAGAAGATTTATCCCATCAAAATAAGAAAATCAGACAAAAATCAAGATTTCGAGGGGTTATTTACCCCGTTAAAAATAAGAAAATGTGACTAAAAATCAAGATTTCGAGTACCATTTACCCATCAAAAATAGAAAACTAATTTAAAAACAACAAAAATAAAAAATCATTATAACGAAAATAAAAATATTTCTAAAGAATAAAAATATTTTGGAATAAAAATAAAAATATTTCGGAGAATAAAAATATTTCTGAATCAGATTATAATATTTATTCTGAACTAGCTCAGTAATTTTCCATTGAGCTCAATATGGACAAGAATGTGAGATAATCACGCAGCATACACGTGAGCTTAATTTTCCATTGAGATCAGAGTAGACCATGATGGGAGAAAACTATCGTTCTCATATAAGTATCTACCGGTATTACTTTCTGATTAGAATATTTATTCAGATTATAATATTTATTCTGATTATAATATTTATGCAGAATCAGATTATAATATTTATTTTTTATTTTTATTTTGATTCTGATTCAGATTCAGATTATAGCATTTATTCTGATTCTGAAATAGTTTTATTCTGATTATAATATTTATTCTGATTCTGAAATATTTTTATTCTGATTCAGATTCAGATTTATTTTATTTTATTCCACCAAAAAATCGCTACGATCTCACATACAAACTTATTGGCAAAACTTCATGTCTCAAATCAAGGAAGTGTCCGTTCTGGTCAGGAAGTCTAAAATGTGTCCGTGATAATAGCGGGTTATGACATCGCAGATAAACCGGATTAACAGGTACTGACACCATTAAAACCCCAGGAGGTACTTCAGGGGTAAATGTATATAAGTTATATCCTTGCTGTTCCTGCCTGGATATTTCAAGATCTACTTGATAGCTGCCGTCGACTGCATCACATACAAGATTGACTGGGATCGTTGATGTGATCGCGACAACACCTGGTGATATATGGCGACCTCCGCAGTATGGATCATTGTTAGGTTTGAGAATAATCGCCAGAGGGGCTATTTTTCTCCATGATTCTAATATTTGCGAAAAATATTCATCGATGATATCGTTGACGGTTTTCTTTAGTTCATCGGCTTTAAATCCAGGATATTTAAATGTCGGCAGATCTGTCTCTGGCAACAAACGGCTGCTCAGAAATATCTCTTTAGCTGATACACCACCGATTTTATCAGCGTCGCGACTTTCAATCACCGCTCGTATAATTTTCCGATGATAATTCTCGAAATCCGATGTTAATTTATTCAGGCGTTCTATTTGCTTGATAATTTCGCCCCGCAGATAATCGCTAACGGGGGGAGGTACTCGTTATTACAGGTGAATGATTGGCGTAGTTTGTCAATCATTTGTTTGTGCTCAGTATTATTGATTTCGAAATGATTTCAAAATCAAATTTTAAAAACGAATACCTTCCATGATTCCATAGCAAGATACCATGTCTTCTTTCCTCCTCCTGATGTCTGATGATTTCAAATCCTAATTTGAATTTTGGTATTGATGTCCATATTTCGTAATCTGGTGCTTTTTCCCAGTACACTTTATTCTCTGCAATAAAATCACCGCGTTGAGGCTGCGGTGGTAGAGTCGCTGACGCTGCAGGTGCTATCTCTGGCCATCCTAACACAGTTCTGATCGATGATTGATATATATCTACGGTGTAGTCGTGTGTTGATATTTCTATCGCAGCTGATAATGTTGGCTCATGAACCGTAATAGCGATGTTGGATTCTTTTCCTGTGATAGATTTAATTCTGCGTTGGAATTCACTATTAATCTGTTCTATTTGATAACTGCCCGTAGGAATACCAACAACATGCCAATCTGAAGTTTCGTCAGATTTATTTTTTATAAGAAAACACTAATGAGTTATTTGCTTGCAACCCACCGAATGACTTTGATCTAATATTTGGCCAGCTGTAATATACTTGCAATTGTGCTAATGCTATTTCTTTGACTGGAATTGCCGTTGGAAAGCTAACGTCGAATTTAGGATTGGTTGAGCTCGCTGATATCATCGTGGTTATTGGTGGTGTTGTATTAGCGACGATTTTTGCTTGCAACTGTGACGATCTTTGATCGTTTGATGACATTATTAGTATTTACTTTCTGATTTAAATTAAGGTGATTCTGTCAACGGGTTTTGGTTTCCAGTTGCTTCATGGTAAACCTTAATCATTTCTGCGAATTCATGATCTGATATTATTCTATCATTGAGCCCTGATGATATCAGCGATGATAATTTGGCATGTGCGTGTGTTGCCACCGATAGAAACGTTATATATTGGTTTTAATTTATCAGCCGCACACCTAGATATTTTTTTGCGATAATATTAAGAATACCAGCAATACCGGTTATAACTGCAACACCAATTCCCATTACTGGTGCTATTCTGTATGAAGCTGATAATGATCTGATTATAGTTGCTGTTCCAGCGACTACTGCAGATGCAGAATATACAATTATGTCAGTAACAACGATACGTCTTCGGCATTTTTCTAGTTTTACTGTATACTCATCAATGATATTTTTCAGTTGGGTCTGTAACAAACACACTTGCTCGTATCTGTAATGTTTCGCTGCAACAAAGTCAATGGATTGGTTCATTATATAATTTAAGTAGGTGGTAATTTAGCGACTAATTCAAAACACCAAAAGTAAATCAAGCCGAGGTTTTGTTTATCGGGTTCCACCAAAAAAGATGCCACGTCGTTTTGATCCAGTACAGCTAACATAGGTCCAGAAGTTTTATTAACTGGAAAACACCGTGAATTTATGGTGAATATTGCAAATGTTGTAGTGCCGGGTACTGAGAACCTGTATATACCGTAACCTCATCGTGATGGTTGATGAATTTTTTGACTGGGTCCGATAATGCTGATCCAGACGATACTGTATATACTATACTATCGGTAATCTTTTTATGTCAGAGACTTTAATGTCGACTACTGCTCGATTTAAAAAAAAATTCATTAATATTTTTATTTATGTCAGAGAGTTTAATGTCGACGACTGTTGAAATTCCAAAAGATTCATTAATATTTTTATTTATGTCAGAGAGTTTAATGTCGATAACTGCAGGACTTCCCAAAAATTAATTAATAGCTCTATTTGTGTTTCTACGAAAATTCAAAAACGTTTGTAAGGGAGTAGATAATTCAGATCTAAATGTGGCTAATCCATCATTGATTATCATCAACGAAGTCATCGTCGGAATGTTGCTATCATCGACGTTTTTCTTCGATGCAGCGTCATCATTTGATTCTGATTCTCTAAGATCAGTGTATTTTATTATTAGCCGTATTGAGCGAACCAGTCATTGCATCACCAGCGGATAGCACATAGTCATCGATCTCAGTTCTGATCGTGTTGTTGTTGCTGTCTACGTATCTTTTTGTTGCCACATCATCGTCTGATTTTGATTTTCTCTCACATTGATAATTGTATTTCTGCTTATACTGAGATCGCCATGCATAATATCTCCAATTATCCTGATGCGTCCAGCGATCTCTCCTATGAGTGTTAAGACTGATTCCTCCGAGTTTTTAATTTTACCGTTTTTAGTAAATACAGCTAAGTTATTTTCGGTCGCATCTGGAACTCGCAGAATAATATCTGTCAATGGGACATTGCTCGTCTTTAATCGTCCTTGTTGATCCTGAAAAACAACAACTTCATTTTGGTCCACATCTACGAGACGCAAAAGATTAGCGATCTCGTCCTTGATATGATCAAGTGTTGCGTTTTTGGATAATTCACCTTGAGGTTTGAGACTCCGAGAAGATCTTCCGAAAATATCTACAATTGTATATTCCCTAAGACCCGTTTAAAACGGCGGTGGATGGCTATGCCGTCTGGTGGTATAATCGTGTACGACTTTATAAGGCGGTGTCGTTGATGATGACACAGCGTCGAGTACAGCAATTACTTCACGGCCACATATTGGCGGACCAGTTATTGTCTGTGTTGGTAATATTGAATACCATACGGGAGTGTTTTGAAGTCCGTCTACATATTTTAAAAATTCCTTCGGTGATGCCAACCCATACGAATCAAAATAAACAGTTCCACGTGGATCAATTGTGTATGCAACCCAGTGAGTACTTGGACCAGAACTTCCATCGAGATTAATGATACCGGTCTCAACACGATTTGGTTGTTTTGGTAATTGATCACGCATAAAACACCTCTGAAATTTTTGATGTTTAATCGCTTAGCAGCATCAAGTAAATCAAAATTGGACATGGGAAATATCAACGACGTGTCCCGGGCAGTCTTACACCTTTCCCTTTTTTTTTGTGTGGAAGTTTTAGTCCTTGACATGTTGATTTCTTTAATGCCATCCCAGCGGCAGTTCCAACAGCACCAAGTGCAGCTGCTTTTGCAACAGCTAGGGTTTCAGCGGCTATCAACGCTGGTATGGCTGCGAAAAGTGGAAATATACCACCCGTCTTGGCGGCGTCTTTAATGGCACCTGCAGAAAGATTAAGTCGTACGCCGGTCTTTGATCGGTTGGCATGAGTTGACGTTCAGTCATTGATTGTTTATTTGGACCGCCTGCGATCTGTTCTGATTTCAGTAATATTTTTGTTCCCGAATTTTTTTTTTTTTATACTGTTTGTAGTTTTTTTAATCTGACCAGGAGTAAGACTGACACTACCATGATGATATGACATTATAATATCATGATCGATTTAATTACATATTTTCGACTGGGGCATCAATAACTCTCATTCGTCCATCAACACCTTCAAGCAACATTGTTTTGTCTGAGAGTATAAGAGCGATTGCTCTGTAATTAGCAATAACTCCTCTTGCCACACGAGCTCGAAAGTGTATATCGGCAGATTGCCTAAATAAATCCAGGTGTTCCAGCAAAAGGTAATAAATCGGATACAGCGTTGTAAAATCCCGCTGAGATATTTGCAAACCAGAATCAACATTTTGATCACGCCCCATAAATGCCATCCAACGATGATATACACGTGCTACATGATTATTTTCAAAATTCAATAATATTTCTTCGGATGTTTCTTGATGTCCATTTATTCTCAGTGAAACTTCAGTAACACCAAGTTTGTCAAATATCATTACACTACATAATTGTGAGTTTACTTGTGCAGCATCTTGGAAAGCAATGAATATATGTCGCGGTGCAGAGTCACCTTGCAGTGATGCTATCTGCCATGTGAATAAACTATCAATGTTACTTTGAACGCTATCTGTGGGCATCGTCAATCTTGATAGTGTTGATCTGATGCAGCTGTCCATAAAAGAAAGTAATCGTTGTTCTTCAGTTAGTGATGGAGTCATTGTTGGCATCCACAAAGAAAGTTTTGTCAGTATTACTTTTTCATGAAGTGCCACGGTTGCAACTTCCTCAGCGTGCCATATTGCATCATTGTCGTTGGGTTTTCTTATATGTACCACGGTGTGTTTAGCACCAAATATAACATTTCTTTACATTTCTACAGAATCCAAATATATGTGATAGTGGAATCACACATGAAAATTCTTCATCATCGTCCAACATTGATCGACGTGATGCGAATACCAAGTTGAAATTTTTATTTATAGATACAACTGTGTCCCCAGCTGCATTCATTCTTACGTTTCTTCTTCTGGATGGTCAGTTGTATCGTTTGCAAACATCATTGATGGACCAGCTGATCTCGAGTAATCATCGTTGTATCTTGCAAGACAAAGTATCGTCGTGGCAACATCGATGTTTTCCAGGCATGATTCAATATTTCCTGCGTCAATGATATATGTGGCACTGTTAAATAACGCCATGACGCCATTATTAACAAAACCAACTCGATCACCAATTCCGTACGCTGTATTATCAACCCTCAAACGTCTACCTTCGATCTCAGTGAATGCCTAGGCGGGCAAGAAATATCTGATTGTACCCAGAACTTGTAGTTAAATTCGACTACGTGCGTTAGGTTCACGTGAGTCGTAAGAATAATACTGATAATCACGCACCGATTCATCTTTGAGAACTGGTGCGTCCATGTCGAATGCGAGATATACGTATGAACATTTTATTATATTTGTTATCGTCTAACACGAAGACCACATCCTGCTATCAAAGTAGCAGCTATATTTGTTCTTTTTCTGATAGGGATACACCAGCCAACTCTGCTAGTTTTTTATTTGCAGCTTGATTTATTATTTTACTAACATTTGCAGGAATAACTTCTGTGCTGGGTAATTGTACTGGCTGAGGTTTTACCGGCTGATGTTTTCGTCGTATTAATCGTGCGAGTCTATCCTTGATTGCTGAGAATGCTTTACCGGCAACATAACCAACAGCACAAATGACTTTTTCACGAGCAACGTCAATAGCTTTCGTTCCCAGTTGCTTTGCAATCGGTATTGCTTTTAGGGCCATCCTTCTGAATAGACCCTGAACAACATCACCAAGTCCATCTCCGTAGATCGCTTTATAGGTTGGTAATTGCAAATTTATCACCCTGACCATGATCGGTCCACGTTGAGTATTATGTATGATCATCTTATTTTCTTGTCAATGATCTAATTGTATACCCCTAATCACTGCGGTAATCATCGGCGATGTCATCGATGAGGGATCGATAAACATTAATATCCATGGTACCACCTGTAAATAATCTCTGACAAATAGCAGCTGCTTCATTGATGATTTCTGGGGAATTATTACGAGCTCGTTTTCCTCCAATGAGAATTTCTAGTCTTTCAACATCGGCAAGAACGTTATTGGGACATGGAGTAATAAGACCACTCCCCCTAGTACCTGTACCAATACCACTTCCAGTTGCGCCGGGGGTGTCCTGTCATTCTTCTTCTTCACTTGTTGTTTGGACTGGTTAGTAGTAGAAGTAATATGAGGTTTCCATTTCAGAGACCCCCTACCCCCACAAAACGTTATACGTTAGCATTTTTGTCAGCACCCTTTTTTTAGCTCAAAATGATGACTTTCATATTTCTGATAAAAATATGTTTTGTTGGGGTAGGGGGTCTCTGAGATAGAAACAACTCAATTACTTCTACTACTATTACACTCTAGAAATTATTTTTATAGTTTTAGACAAAATTTATATTAAACAATAAATTATTATATATAATGTCCTTCTGTTATCCAACCCGACATGTTGGATTTAATCTGACAAACAGATTTTGTAAGAGATTTAATTCCATCAAATCAGCCTCAGGTTATACTGGTATAAAATCTAAAATAATAAGAGATTGTATTAAAAAAGTTGGATATCATATATCGCCAAAATATGGATCAGTTTGGTTATTCGCGGCTGAAAATGATGTGAGAATAGCGGGTTGGGCAGATAATGTGATGACATTTATTGATAATATGGTTGATATTTTATTTGATAACGATATTTCTAAAGCTATACAAAATGAAACATCTACTGTTGTAACCCATATTTTATTATAATCTTTTTCATACCTGCTAACTCTCATTGGCAGAATATCTGTTAACATACTGTCAATGATACGAAACTCTCGTATTAAATCGTCCATATCATATTTTATACCCCTCAAATAAGATCGTATCTGATCAAGTAATTTTTTATAGGTGATACTTGCTGTTTTACAAGCATTTCTTTTAGTCGCAAGTCGAGGTTCAATTTGTTTACAAACTGTTGCAAGAGAAACACCGACACCAGATATTATTAACAAAAACGGGTTTAATGATGCGCCACTTGAAATTATACTAGAGCTGGTCATGATCAGAGGTAAATATGATATTACTCGAACTATTTTGGTATAGTATTTGTAACATTTTTTTATGCACCAAAGTTTTTTATGATAATATTTGTAATATTGCATTAGAGCGTCCACATCTTGCTTTGGAATGTTTTCTGAAATATGATTAAAATCAACTATATTTTTTTTTATTATATAATATTTGTTTACATATTTTATATAGTAGTGTCAGTCTCTGGGTTTGATTTATTATAATTAACTTAATTGTGGTGTTTCAGCTACGAATTCCAGACACCACCAGTAAGACACTTCAGTTATTTTTTTATCAGCTACCAGCATAAACGTTTCTTCAGTATCTTTATTTAACACTACTGATACAGTTCCAGAAAAAAACATCGCTTGAATGACGCCACAGATATGTGGTAAATATACTAAATTTTTCACTGCTAAATATGGACAACCTATATACACCAGTGACTTCCGCGGTATGTTTGATAGTGTTATTTTGCTGTGTCCATATTGCTGATCCTGATGCTACTCTGTATACGATATTGTTAGTTCGTCCGTGAGGAATTCTAACAAGATTTGTTTTTTGAATGATATTAAAAATGCCACTGACAATATCGTTTAGTTTTGTGTTAATGTCAGCAAGTTTAATATCTACAACCGCTGGACTTCCAAAAAATTCATTAATAGATTTGTTTATATTTCTACGAAAATTTAAGAACGTTTGTATGTGATTGGAAAAATCATTTCTGAATGTAATCATTCCATCATTGATTGTTGTTATTGCTGTTACCGTTGGAGTGTTGATGTCGTCGACGTATTTTTTTGTTGATGCGTCAAAATCTTTTTCTGGTGTTCCGAGATTAATAATACGATGATTGCTCATATTGAGATATCAATATATTACACCACCGCTCATTGACACATACTTAAGTTCTTGATCATCGACGTATTTTTTTGTTGCTGCATCTGCATCTGCGGCTGGCTTTCCAAGGTCTATAAAAAAAAATCCTGACATATTGATATTACCTGTAACTGTTCCAACTATCTTATCAAGTTTATTATCGTCTACATATTTCTTTGTTGCTGCGTCAAAATCTGATTCTGGTGTTCTAAGATTATTAATACCATTATTATTCATGTTGAGAAATGCACGCATTATACCACCGTTGACTAACACATACTTAGATTCTTGATCATCGACGTATTTTTTTGTTGCTGCATCTGTATCTACGGTTGGGTTTCCAAGGTCTATAATTTTTTTTCCCGACATGATAATATTACCTGTAACTGTCCCACCTATTTTATCAAGTTTGTTATTATCAACATATTTTAACTGCAAATAACTTACTGCTTGAGTTTGATTTAAGTTTGCTGGCGGATACCTGGTCTCTAAATTTATAATTTTTTTTCCTGACATATCTAAGTTACCGCTTAAAGTTCCACCAGATTTATCTAGTTTATTATTGTCGACTAATTTAAGTTGTGCATAACTAACGGCTTGTGTATTAACAACATTTGTTGGTGGATAATCTGTTTCTAACTCTAATACTCGTTGATTTGACATAAACAAGTTTCCCGTCATTGTGTCGCCGGATTTTTTTAGATAGCCTGATAAATCAACCTTGCCGTCTGTTATTTTTATACTTTCAGCTGATGAATCTCCTACTAATGTTCCAAATTTTGAATAAAAACTCATTATTTATTTATCGTTTTACAAAATTATATAGCATAAAATTATATAATAGTAATGGCAAAATCATCGATATTAAATTTTGATACAGAACGTTTGGTGAAACATAAACATAACAATGAACTTCCAGATTGTCAATATCTTATCGTTGGGAAAACCGGATCGGGGAAAACAAACTTACTTATGAACTTAATTCTCGAAGAAAATTTTAACTACGATCGCGTTTATATTTATACGATTAATCCTCAACAGGATAAGTACGAGCTACTTAATAATTATAATGACAAACTTCGCGATGATCTTGAAGCTGGCGAAGATTTTTTTATTATCAAACAACCAGAAGAACTTATTCCAGTTAATCAACTTGATTCGTCCAAACACAAGATAGGTGTTTTTGATGATATTCCGCTAAACAATGAGGAAATGAATAAAATCAGATCGTATTTTTCACTGTCGCGAAATAAGAAATGTAATTCTATTTATCTCGCTCAGGGTTTTTATAATGTTGATAGATTTATTAGGCGAAATACTGGTTGTTTTATATTATTTCCAGGACTTGACAATGTCGATGTTAGAAATATCGCGAACGAGCTATGTGGTGATGTAACAAAAGATAAATTTATTGAACTATATCATCAAGCAACGGCAAATAAATATGACTTTTTTTTATTTGATAAATTAACAAATGATACGAGTAAAATGTTTCGATGTTGTATTGAAAAATATCTACAGTAATTTTTATACAAAATAGTATACAATTAATGGAAAGACAAGCAAAGTACAGAAAACATATAGAAGATCTAAAAAAAACTTGCGCAATCTCAGGCAAAATTTAAACAGCTAGTACAGCAAGCACGGCGTGGTCAAGTAGTTGCAGCAGAAACATCAGCAACCGCTCTCAAACCAATTACTGAAGCTTTACTTGGAAAACAACCTGAAACTAAACCATTATCAGAAGAAGAAGTTAAAAAAATACAAGAAAAAGGTTTACTCGGACTAGTTAAAGAACAACAAGAAGCATCTGCTGGAAGAATTATTGCTAGATCTGATGCGGAGAAAAAAAGATTAGCTGAGGCACTTGTAGCAAATATCGCTGATCCTGCTGCAAGACGAACTGAACTAAGAAGGTTGTTGAATAATCCACTGGAACTTCAACAAAGATTAGCAGAAGCAGTAGTAGTTGGACCGATTGAGAGAAGGTTAGAACAAGAAGAAGAACTTAGAAGAGAGAGAGAAAATGTAGAAGAAAAAAGAAGATTTGACCATGATTTGGAAAATATGAATAGCGAAATAAGAGATAACGAATATAGAGATTTTAATAATAAGTATAATAACTTTAAAGGTGTGAGAATACATAATGTTAGAAAAGATGAATTTAAAGCTGACGAAAAAATTGAAGAGCTAGAAAAAATAAAAGAAGAGAGTAAGAAGCATTTAGACAAGGTAGTTTTAGAAAATAAAAATTACTATAATGAAATTAAATTATATCGACATGGAATTATCGCTGATCTTTATATTAAGGCTATTAATAATATAAGAAATAAACAATACCATAGAGATAGTCACCTTAGCAGCTTAATTAATGAAGCAAAATTATTAGATGAAAGACAAGAAGAATCAGCATATACACTACCAGCTCCTATAATGACTGAAGAAGATTTACTAAGTTCAGAACGTGAATATAAAAGAAATCGTGATGAATATAAAGACAAAGCAAAAGAAGAAATAATATCATCAGAATATTTTACTTTTATGGAAAAAAATAACATTTCTAACGTTGATAATATACATAATTGGGAAGAAGATAAATACGATAATCTCATTGAAAAATTAAAAAATATCATAGAAGAAGGTAGAGGAGCTTATAAAGAAATTGGTACAGCCCCAATGGAAAATATTGAAGAACTTTTTAAAAAAGCTAGAAATGATACTATTGCTACTGTTTTTAAAACTACTGCATTAAAATTTAGAGATAAAAAATATGTTGAAAAAGGGTATACTTTTAAAAAATTATTTGAACATTATGATAATGAGCGTTTAAAAAAACTTTTAGAAAAAACAGGAACAGGAGTTAGAATATTTTAATCAGTTACTGAAATGATTGGCAGATTAATGCTATTGATATCATCAAAAGAAGCTGGAAATGTTGGTGCTGAAATTGACAATGAAATTATTGACATACTTGATAATTTGAGATCGGAAAATTTATTAACATCTGATGAATACGAAACTTTACACCTTGATTTGATATCAGATCACATTTTTTATATATATATATATATATATATATATATATATATATATATATATATATATATATATATATATATATATATATATATATATATATATATATATATATATATATATATATAATCACATTTTTTAAAAATGAGTAAAACTAACTGAATCTTATTAAGTAATGATGTAAAATAGTAAAAACTGCTACTACTAATAATAAATAGTATTTAAATCTAACAATGGGACATAATATAGACATATATCCCAAGATATAACCTTTATTCCTAAAACAAGTAATAACAGTAAGCGGGGCATATCACTACTCTGGTCCTGGAAATCCGTTATCTAGTGGCTGTAAGGGTGCAAATTTCTGTCGATCTATGAGGAACATTAAGTTGGACAGGTGAACGATTAATTAAATTTATGGGGACTGGCGCGTGTTTAAATCGCCGTAATGTACTGATTGGCAAATGTCACTGTCATGGAAGCAGTGGTTCTTAATTAAGCCTTCGTTTATTTAACTGAAAAGGATAGGGGTTAACTTCCGATCTGTATGGAGAACTGTCAGTTTGAATTTTTCCAGGAATCAGTATTTGTGTAATCTAAGATTGTCCGACGCACTGCATTTTTAGAGCCTAGTCGGGGGAGAATATTTAATTCGGATTGGTTACGCTGAATAAGGGGGCCTGATTCCACGTGAAAACTCTCAGTTTTAAATGTTCCTATCTCAACACTTTTAGTCAGTCAACACTATTTTCTGCAAGAGAAAACAAAGGTAGAGGACTCCAGGTCAAATTTAGAAGAAATTCACTCGTAATTAGGATCCAACGGATCGGATGTCTGGAAAATCTACGAACTCAATTCTAGCAGTAAAAGCTTGAAGACACAAGGTATTATAATTATGTTATACTGCTTTTTATGATATACAAATAGATCTACAATTTGAACTTTGTATTATTGGTTTTTGTAGCCAAAAATCGAACCCGTTTGTTTTGGTTTTTTACTTCCAGCGCATATGATTTCATGTATGTATTTATATTATATTTCATTTGCATATTATTTTATCAAGCACCCATTAACAATACTCGGATGTCCTTTACTTCGTAGTATACACAAATCAAGTGGGATGTGCAGTCTTTGGATTCTACAGGAGAATGTTTGGTAATACTAATAGACTTTTAATAATTGTGAATAAATAGCATTATCATACAGGTTAGAGAATCTAAATTCCTGTTATGTTAGTATTTTCAAGCATTCTTTTGTAGAATGCTAATCCGATGTATAGCATAATAAGACCGTATTATATCCATGATATTATTGGGAATAAATTTTAATATCTTCATATAAAAGATATGGAAATACTTTGGCTTTAAAGAACACAGATCCCCCCCCCACTAAGTGGCCATTTCCTTGATAGCAGATGAATTTTGCTCTGTACGTGCCAATTGTTTAAAAAATTGTAATCTAAAGTCTGTCACTAAAGTGGGGTGATTAAGGTTACACTATGGCAGATACTGTGAAATTCAGCCTACATGGTCTGACATCAGAAAGCCTATTGATACAGATACTGCGAAATACAGCCTACATCGGTCTGACATCAGAAAGCCTATTGATACATATAGGAAGTGTTGATAGTGAAGTCTGCAATTTTCTGGCTATTCTATTGATATAATAGGCAGAGAAACTTTGAGTAGGATACCAACCTAGGACAGGACATTTGTAGGAAATTATACAGTCAACAATAACCACACTTGAAACAACATGTTCTATCTGTGAGGAGTTATGAATAATTTCATATTTGCTACCGACCTTATATTTTATCTCGATATCAAATGGTTGTAATGAAAACGAGTCCAGATATGCAACATTTTCGATTTAGGGTTATCATAAGCAGTGAACTGATGAGTGCCATCTTAATCAAAAAGTCTTTGAAATTAATAATAATGCTCTCATTATTTTCTTATGTGATTAGATCCTTACCGAAACAGCCTCTAAAATTGTTTCTTTCCTTTATGCACTAGGTTTTGTAAATTTTATGTTACTAAACGAGGCTATTGTTTTTTCCTGAAAAACTAAAAATGACCCATATTTTACGACCACGCCCTGATCTTTTCCTGGCACTGCTCATCCACGATCACCAAACATTTTTTCCAAACAAACCAACTGAAACACTACGAACTGAGCCTGGCAAAAGAGCTACAAGAGGAAGGATCCCACCATGCCTTTTTAATTTTGCCTTTCAAAAGTTTATACACTACACCGAGACCCTTATATGTTGCTGTCATACTCTTTTTAATTGTGTTGTAACTGACATTAGTTTACTTGATCTACGCATCTGGTCGTTTTCAAGTCGTATATGTTGTTAATATTTATATTGTGTCGTTAATTTTGATAAATGATTGCAGGCTGTAGTTTAAGCTAATGGTGATTTGTAAACAAATATTTTGCTAGTTAACTTTTGTCCATTGTTGTGGGTTTGCACTGTAATATAAAATTGGTAAACAAATTGATATCGCCTTTCGACCTTAGAAAGTTCTTGAACCGAACGTATAACCTACGTTCTGGTCATCTTATTGTGTCTTACATTTTTATATAAGATTCTGATAATCCAAATTCCGACTTTAATATCAGTCTGTGGAATCACGTTTAGTTGTGTTCAGATATAATTTGAGAGAATCATTATTTTAATCATTCATTGGAATTATTAAAGTGCCCACTGACAATATGACCACTATTCTAGGGTTATTGTGAATTCATTCAAAGCCACTCTGGATTATATCATTGTGATATATCAAGGCCGTTAGTACATCATCACATTCGAGACTGGATTTCACTCAGAAACTGGTTGATTTTACTGTGCAGATGACCTTATGTTATTATTTTTATGTTGGCGAAGACTCAATTCAATCCACACTGAGTGTGTGTGTGTATATATATATATATATATATATATATATATATATATATATATATATATATATATATATATATATATATATATATATATATATATATATATATATTTGTCATTTTGTAGAATTTGTTCTCTGGCAAACTAAATGCAGTTACTGCCTTGTGTGCTTGTGTGTTAAAACAAATATTGCCTCTTCGGCCGACGCTAAAGCTTATCCTGGTAATGAAGTTTTAATTTTAATAATGTGTAGCCGTTTTCAGCAATGGTATAATAGCCCCGATAAAGCCATCATTTTAACAGCTTGTTTCTTTCTACTTGCTTTTGGTGTTTTCCTTTTCTAATATATCATATGTTTATACAATAATTGGCATTGTACTGTTTATTTTGTTGAATTATAGGTAATGGTCACGTAAATTAACAGCATTAAACTTCTTATGAGCTCATCTGCGCTGTTATATTGAAAGTTATGGGCTGACTCCAAACATGACTTTTAAATCTGATTTAGGTATCGTAAGCTTTTCATCACGTTTGCCAACATCTAAATGTAATATAGAATATAATGTGGCATAGTCAAATGCATTTATGTTTCTGCCAGTCTGAATATTTATGTACAATCTCTTCAAACATTGAATACGCTCTTGTGCAATTTTTATTTCCAGCTGAAAAAATGCATTGCAAGGTACTTTCTAGATATTGCACAGACCTGACTCGCATATTTATTCCTCTTAATTTTTGGTATTAAATACCATATTGTTTGTTCCTGGATATTTGTTCTTGCTACAGCCTGTAATGCTGTAAACACACGCTTTGGCAATTGTTCAGAAGCATTTGTAGTAATTCTCCATTTTGTAATTAATTCCGATAAATCCTACTACTGTTGTTCGTGTTTTGAGCTCGCAGATGACTGGCATCACTAATAGCTTTTCTTTTCGTCAGTGCAGGAGGTGCCGTTTGTGTCTGCTTCATCAATAGAGGATATGCTGCAGTTCTCACCACTTGCGCTTCTCGACTGCCTTTGCAATCGATTCTCCTCCGTTCAAAGTCTGTACTTCAGTATGAATAAAACCGAGCCTTATCTTCTCAAGACTCAGAGTCAATGTTAAAGCGTTTCAATGATAACTTGAAGGAATTTTTGTAGAGTTTCTTCTGACTACCTTGAGATGGGCTTTTCCTCCGTCAGCTTTACATAGAAGCGCTTCTTCGGCAATCCATATATAGACATCCTAGTGAGGTGGCCTGCCTGTCTCAAAAGTGGTATCATCAGCAGTGTGTGGCTGCTTAGAATGCCTGGCTGTGTGAGAACGTCAATGTCTCGTGCACTATTCTGCCATCTTATCTTCATCTGTCCCCTCGGGCAGCAATCGGAAAATCGTTCATCTTCTTCTCATCACCTCTGTACACAGTCCAGGATTCAAAGTATATTGCATGATAGACATCTCAGTCGCTTTGTAGACCTCTGCGCTCTAACATATTTGCGCATTGTATGCCAAAGGCCACATTGGCTTTAGCAATTCTGGCGTTGGTTTCATCTTCGATTTGGACTACACGTGCTGCGAAGATAACTAAACTTACCCACTGTCCAGTATCTGATGTCGATCCCAGCGTCTTAGTCTCAGAAGGCAACAGTAAACATGGCAAAGAAAATCATACTATATGGGACTGGAGCTGACACATAGCCTTTGCTTGACTATATGAGGTGCCTGGAATGATTCAGATGATTCGTCATTATCCACGACACGAGCGAACATGCAATCATGGAATTGCCGAACCAGCACAATGAATTTTTAGCAGCAACCAAACTTTGCCACCAACTTTGAAAGGCTTCTACGGCTGTTTGTGTCAATAGCTTTTGTCAGGTCCATGGACGTCGTGTACAGATTGGACTTATGTTCCTGAAATTTACCTGTAGTTGCTTAGCTGCGGACACAATTTTATGATACCTCGCACATTCCGGAAGCCAAACTGACCATTTGACGATTCAACAAAATTCTAATGGTGATTTCGTTTGCTACTGATGGCAAGGTTTCAATTTCAATACTTTGTGCATTTTGTTTCCTTGCACATAGCAAGTGTAATCTTTGACTTAAATGAACAGGATCATTCACATATTTAATATTGTAATGTGGCGAATTTTGAAGACTTATTGAAAGTTAAGGTTGAATAAATTGTGCTTTGAAGTTATCATAATCAAGCCAGAAAGGTCTTGAGAAAATTTACTGATATTTCTCTTATTTCATCTCTGAAACATAAAAGGGTCTACGTTTAAGCTTCAGTAGAATTGATCAGGTCATCATAACGGTATAGTGACACAGAGTACATAGAATTACCGACTGTATCGGATGGAAGAGGACTTTATGTCAAATAATTGATCTTTGAAGGAAAGCTAATTGCAGCATATTTTTTGCTGGTGAAATCTGATGAAAGACATGATTATTGGGGAGAATTTTAGGAACAGTTACTTCCGATTGGTCAGTAAACATTAAGGCGTACACTTTGAGAGACTGGGGATTTAGGGTACCACTTGCTCAGAATTCTTTAGTTCGACTCTTGCCTTGTGAGAAGACAAAAGGTCCGACTCCTTGGGAAACTTGAGAATAGTGTTTTCCCTCGTAGAGAGGCCAGATAGCTGTCTTAAAAAGGAAGACAGGCTATAGTGCTAGGACGCACGGTTTGCGTGGAAAGAAACAGCATTAAGGTACGCAATTTTAGTTTCCATATAATATTCTATTTCATTTGTTTGTTTTTGCAAATGTGTTGATATGCTTATGATTCACGCATGTATCGTGTATTCATTTCGTAGGATTCTGTTGATATGTTAGAGTGTTATGCAATTTAATTATTTAATTTAACAATTATTAGTTCATTGAGAGAATTGACGGATTGAATGTAATCAAATATTCAATGTGTAGAATTCCATACGAATTTATGATGTAACCCAAAGAATGCTCAAAAATGCAGTATTTCATAGGGATTTATGAATCAACCCTAATATTCATTGTGTCATATTTTTCTTATGATATATGAATTGATTTCCTGTGTAGGATGATATTGTTATCGTGAGTTAATGACAATTGTATATTTATATATGATTTTTTAATGCTTAAATGATCTTGCAGGTTAATGGTTACTGTAGCTAGATTTAGTGAATATTATGCCATAAGTAACTGAACATTTATTTTATTGAACAGAATTGACTAGTCAAATGTACATAAGACGTGTAGTAATGTATATACGGCCGCATTTGTCTGTAGAGAATACGTGGTAATTTCTAATCAATTGCCGTGCCGCTAGGGCAATGAACTTCGAGCTAAGGTTATTTGTACTAATGTAACGGTGTGCCTTACCGAAATACAGAAATCTGTAAGGACAGTTATTTGTTAGTATCACATTATGTCAGAATTTATGCAGAATACGAACAAAGAGAGTTTATATATATATATATATATATATATATATAAGGCAAGTAAGCAAGTATAAGGGTTAGTATATATGGTATATATATATATATATAGATATATATATATATATATATATATATATATATATACACAGATAAGTGGTGAAACTTGTCTAGCTTGAGGCATACTCTACATTTAAGGAAACAGCTTTATATTCTACCGAGAAAGAAGAGGAAAAAAAGGAAAACCCTTTGAGTCAGAGGGAAATCCGCATCTAAGAGAGGTCGGAATAATCAGAGGTCAGCAAGGGGACCAAAGCGCACGCATTAGACGTGGAAAACAAGACAAGAGGAGACAGACGTCAGGTGATGCTGTCAAGCGTGGAATTGTACTCATTAATTCACCACTCGTAACATGATGTAAAGTGAACACTGCGACTAAATTTTATCAATGCAAATCTGTTGGATTGAAAAGTGAAATTTTGGTTATGTATTAATTGATTACATTTATTTTAGTAAATCTGTTGGATTGAAAAGTGAAATTTTGGCTATGTATTAATTGATTAAATTTATTTTTATTTAATGGCAAAGGGGGCTCGTAGTTTTTTATTTTTTTCAATAGCCTTGTTCAGCTATCTGTTAATGTTCCATCTATCCGTCCACACTGGGCGATAACACCGTGGGAGTTCATTCCCTAGTTAACGAACGCCAAATCAATTAAGGAGGCTTTAATGTTTTAAAGTCCCCCGTTACAAATATTTAAGTCAGAGAATACATTTTCCAAATTGATTTCTTTGATAGCCAGTTAATTCTACTAATGTATCGAGAGTATTAATTGAGCTTTTACTATAACATCTCTTCTTCTTATTAAATTAATAAGCTCATATTATATTTTTGTCGTTAATAAAATGTAAGTGATTTAGGATCAGCGGATATCTCGAAAAAATATGAAGTGCTCATTTATGTGATCAAATTAATTTAGCTTTAACATCTGGTTCTTTGGTTCTTGTTGTAAAGGCAATATCATGGGGTCAAACATATCATCCCAATTATTTTAAGTTTTCATTTTGTTTATTTGTTTTTTTTGTGTTGTTGTTTTATTTTATATTTATTGTCTCATCGACACATTTTTCAGCTGTATCTGTTGTTTCTGAAGTTGAGATGTTGCTGATAAAATATTAAACCGTCTTATTTTAGGGTTTCCTCTGTATCTACTTAATAAGTGTAAGTAGTTTTGTCAATTAGTCTGCTAGTTCAGTTTTCTTATGCATTTTATTTGCTCATTCCTGAAATCCCTACTTGCTGATAAGATCGGTTCCGTTTGGGTGCAGAATGTCTAACCCAACAAAGTCCGTCAAATAATTTTGATAATTTGGGTAACTGTTTTATGAAATAAAAATAAGGAAACTGAAGAGTTGGTTGGCTGCCTCGAGACATAATTTAACAAACAATTGCTTATCAGCATCACAGAGACATTGGCCATCTGCAATTTGCCTTGTGTCCTTGTTATCCAGCCTAAGACAAAACTTGAAGTTACATGGCATACATATTTTGGTATGCCATAGTACGACTATGTTAAACACAGTTAATAGCAATTTATATTACGGCTCAAGTTGAAGTACTTTGATTTTGTTCATGTTTTAACTACCAAATTTAATATCATCAAACACAATAATATTCTGAGATCATTTGTCCATATGCTCAATTCATGATCAAGTACAGACATGATTTCTTCACTTGTTGTTTATTTTATTTGATCAAAATAATTTTTCCGAACTTTCATGTTTAGAAGCTGTATTATTAAAGGTATACATTATTATTTTATCATGTTCTAATTATTTTAGCAGTGACTTCATGAGCAAGTTTGTTTTGTTCTTGACCTGTGCTTCAAATAACAAGATAATAACAATCAAGCAATAAATATGGTGCTTGGTTTCCGTATGTTTTTCTGGCACATGTTTTGTTTACTCTGTGATTTTCATTATCATTTCAATTAAAATGATTTGACTTAAATTATTGGTTTCACTTTCGTTCTCCTACTTAATTTAAGACCTAGAGTCGTAACAATATGGACATAAGATATTAAAATGTAAATGTTTAAACAATTAATGAAGTGCATCAATCTTTTTAATTTTTAAGTAACGTCAAGTGTCATATTTAGTATGACTTCTCTAGATTACTATTAACTGAGTATAAATAAATGGAACCAACCCGAAATTATCAATCATTTCATTTTCGACAAGTAAATTCAAACATGGGGTTAAATTCCTGGTTTTTATTTTATTCATGATCATCAGATTAATATTAGTCATTTTATTTTGTGACGGTCCCTTTCTTATGTCATTTAAAACCAGTTAGACAATTATTGTCAGTCGTGTACACCACTCTAGAACAACAGTTTTATATATTTTTAAAACTTACATACTTTCTAATACATAGTGATCGCTTTGTTCAATTATTTAGTTTCCTAAATTTCCATATATTTATATTGTTTCCAAGCTATGTAATTTTTGAAAACTAAAACTGAAACCAGAAAATTACAAACATATAGTATTCAAACTCGGACCATAAAAACTTTTTCAATTATATCGTTTCCAACATTGGACCATACAATTCAACCATTCGTTATTCAAAATATACTGCCATAAATGGACAATACTATTCATCCAAAGCAAACCATATCAATGACATAAAATAGATCATAAAATTTGCGCCATCAGAAATAACAAAAATGTCAAAACATCGAAACTATCAACTTATATATCACCTTAAAACTACCAATTGATATACCCTCAAAACATCCAAAATATTAAATTAAACACCACCTCAAAACATCACAAATATCAATTTAAGCACCCCTTAAAACATTAAAACTTATGATTGAAATACCTAACAAAAGATAAAAATATACATATAAAAATACACTTTAAGACATCCAAAATATCAATTTCAATAACCTTAAAAAGCATAAAAATATCAAATTAAATACTTCTCAAAAATAAATAAAATATAAATTTAAATACTCCTTCACAATCATCAAATATATAAATTCCAAAACCCCTCAAAACATCAAATATATCAATTTCAAAACCCCTCAAAATCATCAAACTGCAAATTTAAATACCACTCAAAGCATAACAAATATGAATTTAATACTGCAACATTGCATCAAAAAGATATTTCAATGTCTTTCAAAACATCAAAAATATTAAATTAAAAACCTTTCAAAAATAATCAAATTACCAATTTAAATGCATAATTTTCGTGAATTAAAAGCCTCTTAAAACGTCATTTTCATTAATTTAAAACACTGTACCAGAACTACGATATTGCAAATTAGTGCGGTGGCAGCGGCCCGAAAACAGGTCTTTGCTTTAACGGTGTCTTCTGTGTCAGACTTTCGACGTAGAGGTTTTGCAGGCCTTCTACAGCCTTTCGAAGTTGCGCAGCCAACTCGAGACTAAATATCGTGCCATTGGTAGCCTTAGTCTCTTGTCCAGGACAGCTCGTGTATTAGACGCTAGGACATTAAGAAATATGGAAGTGTCGGCTTCATTTATATCCTTTTCTTGCAAGGTAAAGCGATAGCCTTTCAAAGTCAGCTTGCTTGTAATTAACTTTATAAAGGCTGGTAATTTTCTGCTTTTCTTGGCCTCAATCTTCTTTGTCATACCGTCAAGATGTCGAGTTGAATTTTCCTGCTTTCTTTTTATCGGCTCCATTATCAAGTCTTCTACGAAATCGTCAAAGTTATCTCGCGGAACAGGTCTGTCGACTTTACCTCTTGTTGCCGGAATAGGCCGCTGAAAAATAAACTAGATGTAGAGTTGGAACATGGGGCTCAGTTGGAACTGATTTTGGGACTGGCACTAGCTGATGACCCCTACTCAAGAGGCTCACTTTGTGTTATTTGCCCTCTGCGAAAACATTCATTGCAACGTATGATTGAAGACAACGCCATACATAACCACTTGTTCTGTTACCTCCAATTTAACATAACCGTTAGGTTGGCATAGTGGTTAGAACGTCCATCTCGGATGCGGGATGTCACGGGATCGAACCCCGGCCGAGTCATACCAAAGACGTATAAAAATGGTACTTACAGCTGCCTCGCTGGACGCTCATTATTAAGAGGTTAGTGTTAGGACTGGTCGGCCTGGCGTCAGGGTAATGTGACTGGGTGGGACATCATGCACATGCCTGCGGCATGATGCCACAGTGCTAGACATCACTATAAACTGCCACACTGCAGACATCGTGGCGATATGACTGAAAAATTGTTAAAGCTACGTTAAAAAATCCAAATCACACACACCCAATTTAACATTGTTATAGTGGTCTGACGTTCTACATGGACCTTGGCGTGCTGTTTTTTATGCTTGCAGAAAGATGGAATGAAGTGACGAAATTCATGTTAACATTCATTGTTCGATATGATCAACCGTAAATAATTGGTTTGTTGATTATTTATTGGTAGGGTTGTATTCTGCTTACCGAAATAAAGACAAAAATTGTGTAACACCCTTAAAGCCTACGAGGGTTATTATCTAAGGGTACCATGGTTCGGAAAGGTTCTGACTATTGAGTATTAGCAAAATAAACAATGAATGAAGACGGTAGGTTCTGTTTTTGTTACTTCGGTGTAACGGTGTAAGTGCATATATTGTTTTCTTAAACTTGTTTTTAAAGCAATGAAGCACACAAAGAAAACATTTATTTAATATCCATCGCAAGTTACAAAACTCATGTTGGGGTGTATGAAGGAGATTCTACAGACCTGACATTGAGAAATCTTGTACCGAACGATTAGAATTGCTGAATTTAGTCAGTACAAAGGAATGTAAAACTAAATAGGTAGTTGATATTGTTAATTATAATCATATTATACAATGATCCAAACAACTGGAATATAATATCAGCACACAAGCTAATAAGGATTTGCTGCCCAAAGAATTAATATATCCATTCCCACCGTCAGTGTTAAACAAATAACTCCCCTCCTCACCGTGCTTAAACTGTACCGAGCATTTCAAGTTGGCATCACTTAACATGACTCTACAAATATTTATTACAGCCTTTATCATTCCATGTATTTTAAAAGAAAATATATCACACTTCAGCTTCACGTTTTGGAAGGACCAGGACCAACACGATATCGCGACCGAGGATCATGTAGATTTATTGTGATAAATCCTTGTGGTGTTTGTGCGTTTGAAAGAAATTTTTGAACTTAATCATATCCATATCCCTATAACACCAAGTCTGATGAATGTTTCGCAGAGTATGTGTATCGCCGCCATTAAACACAACTAAAATATCACAGTTGTCTCTGATCACTTTTGGTATTTGTGTATATCGTTGAGTACCATATATAACATCAGTATTTTTTGTCTGCCTCGAGAAAATATCCGAGCTGGATTTGGTTGTTTGTCCAGCATTACATCATCGTATAATACGAGATTATTAATAAATCTATCGAGGTCATCTACAGATGGGCCTTCATCAATATCGGTGATATAATCAATAATATCATTGCCGTCCTCGTAATTTTGCACTTTCATTAAAATCTTTAAGTACTTCATAACGTCTCTGATCATCTACAGATGGTGCCACTAAATATAACTTATCCCACTTGAGCCATCTCATTATCAGATTAAGCAACAACTGTGTCTTACCAGACCCAGATGGGTATATGATAATTGCTCTGATAGAATTCTGTAGCGGTGGATGATGTTTGACTGGCTCTTGTTTTCCTGTAGCTGAAAAATTAATAATACCCATCTTGTACAAATATCCAATAAATAAAATGGATTTATATTGTGTTCGATGCAGAGCACGCACCACCACCAGTGGATTAACAACAATAATAACAACCAAAAAAATGTGTGCACTTACAGGCAAGTGTGTGAAATGTGGTACAAGCAAATACAAATTTATTCCTAACGATTCCATCGTCATTGGCAAGTCAAGGAAAACAGGCGGTGATATCGCTGTTTCACTAGGAAAATTGAAAGGAACTCCATGGGCTTAATTCCCAGGAGAAAAACATATTCCTGGGTATAATTACTGTGGTCCTGGAACTCGACTTGATATTCGACTTGACGAACGAGATCAACCAAGGCCTGGAGAGTATCCAATAAATGCGATTGATCAAGCGTATGACGTTCATGATGTTGCGTATAAAAATAAAGATTTACAACAACGACATATTGCAGATGTGAAGTTGATTCACTCGTTAAATTCCATAAAAAATAAATCTCTCAGAGCTAGCTTCCTAGTAAAATCTGCGATGAAAGGTAAACTAGTGCTAGGGGCCGGTAATTAATTAACCGATTATAATTATACAATGGAATCTATTTATTGTAGCCCAAGAGGATATTGGAGGGGTAGAGCAGCGATTAATAAACTTGCTGATGCGGCGAATGTCTCACGTTCTGTTGCTGCAGATTGGTTAGCACGACAGGCAATATGGCAACTATATCTACCACCACCTAAAAATATTCAGCATGCACATTTTGATGTCAGCACTCCCAATGAAGTTCATGACGCAGACATTTTGGTTTTATCACATGATACTATTTAAACCGGTAGACGTCAATCACGCAAATACAAATACGCGTTAACTGTCGTTGACGTTGCAAGTAGATATAAAGAAGCAGAACCACTATCAGCTAAACCAGCAACTGAAGTTGCATCTGCTTTTGAACGATTTTATCAACGATGACCCTTGCGATGGCCACAGCTACTACAGGTTGATCCTGGCAAAGAGATTCTTGGTGTAGTATCATCTCTGATGAAAAAACATAACGTTAAAATCAGACGACGACCCACCGCAATTCATCGCGATCAGGCAATCGTTGAACAATTTAATCGAACACTTGCTGAGCGGTTATTTGGATATCGGTATGCGCAGGAAATATCTCTGAATAAAGTTCAGAAAGACAAGAGATCTCGTGAAAAGGTTGCAAGATTACAAAGTGTGATAGCTGCGTTAAATAATGAAATTACTCGTGCAACTTTTATGAAGCCTATCAATGCAATCACAAAGAAATATATACCAATACGACATGACTCCTTCTCAACACAACCAGTACTAGGCAATGTGACTGTAAGATATTTATATGAACCTGGTGAACTTGAAGGGGGTAAAGAAAAAGAGCAACTGATCCTATCTGGAGTGTGACCACACTTAAAATTTCCGGCGTGGTAAGATCTACGGGTAGACCTGCAATTTACAGACTATATTCAACTGCTCCTTAACGTGGATTTGTACGTGAACAATTACAAGTAATTCCTGAAGACATACAATTACCACCGCATTTAGGTTTTTAAACTGGCTCCTCGACGTCGATTACATTCAAGACAGGTCAGCATCACATTTTCGCATGTGTGACCAAGGCTACTATTAATTCTATCCACGGTGAATTGTTTTGGATTATTGTTCGAACACTGCCACAACAATACTGTGTTACAGCTCGCACAATGATTATACTGTCGTTATTTCAGTGTCATAATAAATTCAGCATCGAAATCAAAGTCGCGTTTATTTTATTTTATTTTATTTTTTGTGTCACATTGTTTATAACTAGCTAATTTTCTTCGTTGTTAACTACATCATCGGTGTCGCCGGCAGTTCGATTATTATTTTCTGTGAAGTCTATGATAAACCTCCACAGCTGAGATATTCTTCTGACTCGAGACACTGCGAGATAAACTAAAATTTGACCATTCAATACGATTATCAACAATCCAAATATTTGTATCAGAAATAGTTCATCCTTGTGACGAATGAATCGTTATAGCGTATCCTAGAGTCCATGGAGTTTTGTACATCGTTAACGCGCACTCACGGGAACCAAAACAATATCATTTAGTACAAGTTTTTGTTTCTCCCTTGTCATGGTTCCAGGAATTTCAACTTCAATATTCTGTCGTCGCGTATCTGCTGGGCGATAACATAATGCTACAGGTAGATTTGAAAATTTTTCTTTATGTAACAGAAATAATTGTTGTTAAAGTGTATCACGAACTATCTTTCTACTTGCAACTATCAAATCAGCAGGCCTCTATAAATTCTAAAAATCATTCATAGGCGTTACTGGAATTACTTCACGCATTATCTCACACTGTATTTTATCTGGCTTCAGTCTGATTAACTTATTAAACTCCTTCAGTGGTTCATCAATAGCTCTATGATCATCAGTTATTTCTTCGTAACATCTACAAACATTTTTAGCCATTCATGTGGAGACTGTCCAACAAAAGGTGGCGGTTGACCATGATCGCCGTACATTATCACAGCAGTATTTTTCGTCAATAACCAATCAAGAAATATTCTTAATACATCTAGCGACACCGTGCATATTTCATCCCAGATAATAATTTTAGGAATGTATTTTTCACCCATTTGTTCAGGAATCCATGCGTCTCCGCACCATCTAAAGAAACTATGATAAGTTTGAGATTTTACTCCACGTTCATTCATTTCTTTGGCGAGTCTGTGTGTGGGTGTCAAAACATCCATATCTGAACAACTCTTCAGGAAAAATACAATCGCACGCGTTGTTTTACCAGAAACACCACACCCATTAAAATAAACGGTTTTATGTTTGGTCACACTATCATATATCAATGGTGCTGATGATAATTGTGTTATTTGATTACTCTTGTAATATATCCCCTTAATTTCAACGTCGGCAGATTCAGAATAACTAAACATATTTTCTCGTTTTCTTCTCCATTCGCCCCATGATGCATAATTGCCAATATGTAATTGTTTTAACAAATCCGCATTTTTTTTATTTATATAAAATGAATCTGTGACAACTCTAACCGCGGTATCAGTGAATCTGTTTATCATCGATAATAAATTTATCGAAACATATGCTAACATCGTAGATCTTAAATGAGTAAACTGCGGTGACTCACCATCAATAAAGCTCACAACTGTACCTAATTTAGTTCCGTCTGATAAATAAGCATTACCTCGACTTATAAATGCGTTTTTCTCCGTTGTATCAGCAATTATAAAATCGAGTTCAGCATCGTCCATAATTAATCTTGTACAGTGTTGTTTGTGATCACATGAACTACGCTGAGTAAACATACCGATGATTTTTCTGCCGAGATCCTTTGCAACTTTGTTTTCATAATCAGTCATATCAGGATTTTCATCATCGGAATATTTCTTTTGTTGCGGCAACTAAACTTGTTTCTGCGGACGATATGATGCAATTGCTTTATTTACTTTCAACGATATCAATATTTTTACATCAAGCACGTATCGTAATAAAACTATTGGAGCCCAACATTTTTCTGTATAATGTCTTCCAAACCACACATAAATAATCAGATGAAGGTTTTTCGGTGCAAACTCGAATGACTCTATACAGGCGAATCCGGTTAAGACAAAATCTGGTAAGGGTCCATTTATCGCAACTCTGGTCATCTCGTGTGTTGGATGTCCAAATCTCTTAAAGTATTCAGAACACTCTCCGTATCCAAGGAAACTTCCAGGATAACATGCTACCATGTCAACCGAGATAACATCCTTATAATCGTATTTAGGATTACACAACACGCCGTGTCCGTGTTCGATACAACTACGTTGGACATCAACAAGAAATTCCGATCTTATCGGCGACCATGAATTTCTCTCCTGAGCAGAGTGAGCAGCAACTGACAGAACGGTAAAACAATTACCCAGTAATTGTTCAGCATCATCGGTGTATTCCGACGCAAGATTTTTCATTTCCTCGTAGAGAGATTCTGCACTATAAATTTCTCAATTAGGCCGTACAAACTGATCACAGTTCACAGATTCTGAACTTTGAAATAACCACACGGACACAGGATCACTTTTACTGATATTTCTGATAAAATCAAAGATATGATCATTATAAAATTTAACAGTTCTATCTCGTGGAAATATTGTTACGGCCAATGTCCACGCGTGTGCGTTATGATCAATAATCTCTATCTGAGCTCCTCTTGATTCATATTTCGATTTATACAAAATCTCTCCGGTTAACGTCTTCACTGTTATTAGGAATTTCAAATTTTTTTTCCCAGCTCAACAACGTCGCTGATAGACGCTGCGGTATTTTTAACTTTATCTGCCCACTCATTTATTTCTTTACGTCGTAAATCCGTTAAACCGTTTCCACTTATCGCGTTTGTGAATAGTTCTGTAACTCGCTCAGCTACACAATTTAACCTTGACAGTTTCATCGGTTTGAGATTATCAACGCTAGGTTTATCATTTAGCGGATATATCACACAAACAACTGCAGTCACAGGATACGCTCGTTCATAATATGGTTTGTCAATACCAGTCAACATTCCCGGTTTGGATTTTTTATTTAACGTGACAATATTTCCAGTGTGTAGTCGGACAGGGTCACCTTTGTCACGGATAATCCAAGTATCGTCGCCTGTCGCCACAATAAACTTTATTCTAAAGAAGTATCTTTGATTGTCGAGATAATTAATAATCGTCGCTGCTCGCTTGTCATTCATCGTAGCATCGACAACACCTCTGGTGTCGCTCATGATTCTGAACGTTGACCACACATGAGCCGCACCATCGTCGCGAAATTCCTTCTTGGCTTCATGGATATGGTTAATTAGATTTTTATTTGTCATCATAAGCAATATCATTCTCATCGACGTCGTCGATGACGTTTGCTCGGTTGAATCATTGTCAACTTGGCGGCGCATTCTGTCAAGATCGAATCTAGCTTTAGAGGGCTTAATTGCGGATAACCTCTCAAACTCCTCCATATTATAATTAAGACAAATATATATTTAAATTGAAGTATAAACATATTTTATATATAATGATTCAAACAAAGAATAAATGCAAATGGTTAATGATCGGCTTTTTAGTTCCTTGCAACAAAGTTTGTGTAAATGAATTCTGTGGATATCACATGCAAAGCGGACGAACAAGGGATCTAGGACCAAAACCGTATTTACGATGTGGTCTTGGGGTCGGAGGAGAAACTCAGTTGTGTGTGCAATGTGCTGGTAAAAAATGCAGAGAGCTGAAACGATAGTATGATAAAAAAAATATCTCCGACAATGATAACGTCAACACCATCGGTTTCGGTATAAGAAACGCTGAAGATTATCTCGCCAGATTTTCAAAATAATAATTTAGACAAATAATATTATATATAAATGGAGCCAAATGAATTTGTGAAGCATCCCGTCATTAAAAATTATGAAGCATCTCGTGATGGTGTAATTAGGCACTGTCTACTAAACAAACCAGTCGGTTTTGTCATTAATACTGGTTATCTCATGTTCAATATGGGGGGCAAAATGTTATTGCTCACATAGATTCGTCTAAGAGTGTTTTCATGGAATAATCGAAGATGGTCTTATAATTGACCATATTAATTCAGATCCAAAAGATAACTCTTTAAATAATAAACGAGCTATTACACAGAGTGAGAATTGCAACTTTGGTAAAAACGGGCAGTAGTTGTAATTCTCCGAGGTCAGTTGTACCTACGAATGTAGAGACAGGCGAAGAAATAATATTTCCATCGACATATGCAGCTGGAAAATATTTTGATATTTGCAGGCGATTAATACACTTTGTCGCAAATAATATAACTAAATCGGGTTTTCAAAAGAATACAAACAAAAATATTTAAGTATTACATACAGCAAGAATTGTGAAGGGAGATAAGTCTGTCATGCAAAGCTCTCTATCGGGTAGAGTAATTAAGCAGTTTTCCCGCTTGTTCTGAGTAATATTACATGACTACCGAGATTCTTTTTTGTGTATATTCAGTAACTTAACTGTCTGTAAGCAATTAGCTGTCAGTGCAAATTCGTAGAAGGATATTTACACCTTTTGAATTTCCCTGATAAATTCAGAAAAACAAGAAGTATATCGTACACAAATTTGATGTACATTCCTCTTTCGTGCAATCTAGGTAAGTTATTTTTAGATCTTCCATGTAGGATGGTTGTATATACAACAGACCTGCATGTACACTCAATAGTGTGGTCGGCCGCCGCTCAGTACGTCACGCGACATCTGTGTTTAGCTAGCGATTTTATTGTTTACAGTAAATCGGCTCTGCATGCACTTTAACTACGAAAAATATCCGGCAGAAATGTACGTGCGATTTATTTTATACGGTGTGCTTGGAAATTGAAATAACCACACTGCAGTTTGATTTATTCAGCATGCATCGCATATAGGTCAGCATAGGTAACTTCATAATAATGTCTGAAATATATATTTGTAAGGATGGGTCCGTGGCGCAGTGCTAGAGTGGCTGACTCTCTTACTCGAGGTCTGGCGTCCCAGTCCTGTGACTGACGAATGTCAACAGTTGCGAAAATGTCGCAGTTTTTCATTAATAGTTGGGGCTCTAACCCCAATGTACACCTCCTCACCACAAACAACGTGGTGGGTGCTGTTTTGCACTCTCCCCGGGGTTTGATTGGGGGGTGCATGAAATTAAAAACTGGAGCCCTCAAAAATAAACAGTAGCAGTGATGAGTTCTCAACCTCACTGAAGAGTATACCCCACACAAGGACATTCAGAAGAATGTCGCCAGAAAGAATAAAAGCTTCATCGGTGCCCATCGGGCATAAGAAAGACCTCAACAAAAGGACCCTAGGGAGCCCCATACAAGCCATAAGAAAGGCAAGAATGAAAGGACCCTAGGTTTCCTCATACAAGCCATAAGAAAGGCATTAATGCAAGGACCCCATGGAAAGGCAAATACTGGCAAATGAAGGGACTCCTTGGAATGGTAACCGCTCATAATTTTTTTTTTGTTTGTTTTTTTTATTTTTTTAATTTATTTTTATTCTGATTCAGAAGTATTTTTATTTTTATT
>JAECUM010016988.1:0-60726 GCA_016617855.1 Megalonaias nervosa | reverse complement strand
GCTATATATGTGCTTTAACTAACGTAGATGAACTTGGTGCCTTAAAATGTATGATGTCATATTTTAGAACTTGAAGAAGAATATACTTTAAGAGCTTCGATGCCCACGCATCGTATCAAAACTGTGCTGTGGAAAATGTATGAAGGTTTTGAGTTATTTTCAAGTGTGATGGTGGCGGTCTAGCTACAATATACATCCATGCTTATCTTGAACAGTTATTGGTACAGCGCCTTGTTATAGTGTAAGTTGAATAGTTTCATACCGTGTACCTTATTTGTTTCTTTAGTTTTCAAATTCAGTCTTTCTAGTGAGGTCTTCTTTCATTTTGCATAATTTATTTTATTAACACTTTCATTGATACTCCAACCCTTCTACCCCTAGCACGTTAGAAGACCCAACAATCACCACGATGGGGGCTAAATTCAGATCATACCTCCAAACATGATTAAAAACTTGAATGGGAATTTCTCAGAGCCCGTAGAAAACCAGGGGTCCACATTATGCATCTCTCAAATTTGGATAACTGGACATCAGAGAGAGAGAGAGAGAGAGAGAGAGAGAGAGAGAGAGAGAGAGAGAGAGAGATGCATAATATATTATCACGGTCCTTCTATCTAATGCAGTTTTCATTGAACAAATATAAGCACTTCAAAATTGAGGAAGGGGTAAATTTGCTACTTACTCCAAAGATGGAACGAATTTATTATTGGTAGGACGACCTCTCGAGATAGGGGAGAAAGATGGGACTGTGGAGGAGGCTTATCCTATCAAGAGAGAAGGAAAACCATATAGGCATATGTCACAGTTATGCTCTTAAAAATCCCAATAAAAGAGCTGATCAGTTAATTAAAAAAAAAGTTGAAAATAAAAATCGGGCTGCATCGGGTGGCAAGTAATAAAGGATATGGATATGAAAATATACAAATTTAGGCAAATTTAGGCAGATATTCATTGCAAGTAGACAACGAGGAAGTCAGGAAGATACATTCCTGGTTACTCTATGGGCTTCATCCTTAAGTATCGTGAGTGTGAAAAGAAACAAAATACCGTGTGGAAAATGAAGAACAATACGAGACCAAAATCATCACCCAAAGAAACCAAGCACAAGAAACAAACAAGAGAAAACAGAAAAGGAGCAAAATGTAGCAATCGTGGTTGCATCCACTTCTCTGCAAGTCAGTGTTCATAAATTCATTGGAGAAATTTCATAGGAAGAGAGGAGGAAGGGATAGAGATGGAGGATGGCTGACAAACAGTCATCAAGATAAATAATATACCAAAAGAATGAGGAGCCAGAACCTTCCGACTCTGACGTACCATCTGAGATTGAGGAGTCGTCTGGAAACACGTTTGATGTTGCCAAAGACGGAATACTTGGTCGTTCCATGTCGATAGTTTCAACCTGTCGATGATAAAGAAATCTCATAAAAGTTTCAGAGTTTGCACCAGATGATGTGTTAGTAATGTCATCATTGCGGCGCACGTGACAGCCAATGCTCGTTTAAAATGTATGCTGACTTGGGACCTTTAGGAGATTGAGTCCTTTACTTTGACAACGATAGTTGCATCTACATCGATCGCCATTGAAGCTATCACACACACACACATCCAAGCCTAACATTTAGGCGTTTGGACCGATAACACTATTTTGAGGTTTACTAGTGCTGGCCCCATATTTTACGGTTACCAGTACTGATTCAAAAAAGGAAAAGTTCCAACCAAATGCAAAGTTAAAGGACTGACATTGAACTATCCTCCCAGTAAAATGATAAAATCTGACGTCTTTAGAAAAGTTTTAGAACAAAATGAATTGTTGAAATTTTCCACAACAAGGTCATAAAACGTTCGCATCGTGTCGACAATATTTCAGCATTAGTCCTTTAAAATAAAAAATGTCGGAAGGTTGAGTTTGGTACCATCCGTAGAATTCTTATTGCTGTTCTATTGGCGTGCCAAAAGGATCGTAGTAGTGAGCTTCAGGCAATGGGGGAGCACTAGGTGTTGATTAGCTTCGGTATTGAAAAAGTTTAGAAGAATAGCCTTTAGCCATTTCTGGCATTCAAACGTTTAAGGCATTCTGTTCAAATGCTTAGCCAAATAACTAATGGAATCCTTAAACTGTACGTTTCCCACCTTCGTGTAAATGCTTATGACCTCGTTGATGTTGACAGTGAGAAATTCGGTTCCTTGTTATGAATAATATTTCTAAAGAAATTGTACGTCTTCGTCTGAGATATCTTCAGCCATGACAGCAGCACATCGATGTCAGTTGTAGTAACGCTGAACTTCGTCTTCGCTCTAAGCATCGTCGGTATGGTCTAAAATCCATTACGCAAATCAGCAAGAGTACAAACACCAAGAAATTTTTTTTTCCCATCGTCACGTAATCAGCTATAATTTGGACGTTATTGAAATAAAGATTCCTGAATATTGTGGCTGCAAGCGCGAAGAGCCACCCTGAAATTAGAAATATGTGAATTCTATTCTCTTGTAAACGTTCAGTAAGGAAAGATAAAATTCGCACATTTCTTATTATTCTTGTTCTAATCGTCATTTAATACTTTCTCGTTTTGGTTGTCATATCTTTGAATATAACACTGATGACTGAAATCAACAAGTCAAAACTTGACAAACGAAATCTTTTCTTTCCTGGAGAAACGTTCGAACAAGAAAGTCACAAGTGAGGCACACTCTTAATACTTCGCAGTCACTTTTCTGTTGTCGGAGTTGATTCATACGTTGTTGATCGCAACAGGTTGAACTGGCGAACGGTTGCTTGAAAGTACAGCAATTAATTATTCTTTTCCTTCAGGAATGCAAGGTTTATAACCTAAACACCCACGACAGCTCTCTCTGCAGAATGAATTTGTTGCTCTCGATCTCAAATCCTCGGTTACATTTGTATCAATACTAAGGGTATGTGAGAAATACTTTAATACTTGTAATAGCATCAAAATGATTATGGTGATGATAAATGTGAATCTATTTTATGTCTGGAAAATCCAGTATTTGAAACACGAGAGCTCCTCGAACGACTTGAAGGTATACTTTCAACGTATAAAGAAGCTCCAACACGTTTTAAAAGTGTTTTGCATTTCAGGAACTCCACACATGGTGTCTTAGGAAAAACCCGTCTGCTGCAAAAGTAGTTCTGCTTCTTTCCGTTGTTTGGATATGTCCGATTTCTAATGCTATCTAGTGATCTTTCCATTATGCTGGATAGTTTTGCTTTGAATAAGTTCTAGCCACTACGACGACACGTGCTAAATACATTTGGAGTTGGTCATTGTTGACCGGGACGAAGCTTCAATTGGTACTGCGAATCTTATTGGAGGTGAAACTCGTGCCATGTGAAGAGTAGCTATTCCATCAATCATGTCAGACTTGTTGTTGAAGTGGTGAACGAGTGAAGCTGGAACAAAATTTTGGACGAAGGAAATTCTGCAGGTGCACTGAACTCTATCCAGACAAGTGACTTCAAACTGTCGTGATGATTTGGTTTAAACAATTTTCATCTTTAGCTTGACTCTGTCGTTTCAGTGTCTCTAATAATGATTCCAATAAATCAGTAATGAATACAGCTGCTTTCCTTGGTGGAACTCGAGACTTGGAAAATTTAAATTTAACCGTGTATACGCAAAGCCGCCTTTATAAATTATCTGGAAGTCACTTTTTGACTAGGTCGAGTGTTAAAATAATCTTCATGAGCTACGGAATGACTGTCTTTCTGATCTTGAATCTCTAGGTCTAGTACTGGAGGTTCACTCATCTCATGTCTTCTTAAAAATCGCTTGAGGGAATTTGTGCTAATACTTCATGTAGCGTATGAGGTGACACAGAATATTGTCGTTGTCTCTTAGCATCTTTTAGTGTTTCGTTGGAAATGTTTGGTCTTTTCATATTAGTTTGAAAAGAATTAACAAGGGTACATACTCTCTCCCTATATCTAGATGGACCCCCATCACCCTATGATAATACTCTCAAGTGGTTTAAATCTGTAAAGAACAGATTAAACTTCTCGACGAAGATTTACAGAGTCATTCCAAAGTATATTCAGAGAAGACTTCTGACTACTCCTCTAAAGATAAAAGTCAAGATACCTGCTGTATCTGTCAAGAGAAAGGATATTTTTTTTCAGAACGTCCACAGAGTAAAAGAAAATATACAACTAAATCAGGGAGAAAACGAAGACAAACGCAGATATACCTGGTATCTTTGTCAAGAAAAAGGAACATCGGTCTTAGAGAACAAAGAGAGAGAATGTTCAGAAGCAGAAAAACAATAAGAAGAACTTATTTCATTAAAGAAATTAGACAAATACAGCAAAGTAAGAAAGAAGAAGGAAATGGACTTGTATGATGTGCTATGAAATTTCAGTGTCATATTTATTTGAGAGAATATATCCATCCTCCCACTCCCCAAAAATGAGTGTATCTTTGATTATTTTTATTTAGTATGGATAAAGTAACACAGATAAATATACACACATTGTGTAATGGGAGGTTTGGTTTTTATTGGACTGTCATCGAATTATTTTTCTTTTCGAAGAGAATTGGATGGCTATGAAAAGGGCAGTTGTTTTTTTTCTCTCTATTTTAACAATAAAATGTATGTGCTATTCCTGTTGTCTGATGTAATGTTAGTAGTAATTAATGCTGCTTCTGGTATCTTAGTGCTAGTGGTGAACTTCTATGTAGTCATAAGAAGGTGTAGAAGTCTTCAGAGCCTTGAAGGTCTCTGGCTGAAGAAGTCTGGTAAATTTCTTAAAGGTATTTCAACTTGACAAAATGTCGTGTAATACACTAGCCGTTTTGTTTTCACTCTTTTCTCACTGTTCAAAGTGTTACTTTTCTCTTCCCTCTTTCTTTTTATCCGTTGTTGTTCTTGAACAAATGCTTCTTCTTCTTTCTGAGGTTCCAAAAGAACTCTCCAAGTCTTACTTTTTGTTTTGTTTTCCTTCTGAACTCAACATACATTGGTAATGACTGAGAAAGATGTGAAGTTGATGCTTCCGCCAGCAAAATTCTTGCGAAGAAGATAAAAAATCACAGCACAAAACCAGGCTGAATACAGATGCAGCAGTAATAGTCTTCCTATCACTCCGGGTATAAAAAGCATCCACTGCAGGAGTACCCAAATACATCGTCTTTATTTCAGCCAAGGGTATTGTCGGAAAGTGACGCCACGCGTCGACTGTCTCCTTATTGGAATATATAATGTTACATTCCTTCGGACTGGTAGAACGTCCAAATCCGATCCGGGTCTAGACAAAGTGTCATATTTGTAACGAATTTACATGGATAAACGGAAAATCGCATGCGAAATATTAACATTACGTTTCCAGTAGAGCTCTAAAGTTCAGTAGTTTCTAACAATCTAACAACATTGTTATTAAATGTCCGTTTGTCACTGTAGTGCCCAATTTTACCGGTTATATAGGACGCTACGTGTCGAATATTAAAGATTTAGTTAGAAGGGAAAGAATCGGCAACAATAAAACAATACTAAATTGATAAATACTATTTTGAAATGTCACATAGGTGTTAAAAAGTATCGTAATAAACTACCGAATTGAAACCGGAATGAAAATCGCTCTTGGTATGTGGATCTCAAAGTACATGTGAATTATTAATCTTGAAAATGAAAATGAAGTATTTTAAGCGTTAGCAACAGGCATTTATGCGTAACAAATGTCACAAAAATATCAGCATTGAACAGGCATTTATATACCTGTGTTGACGTGGGAAACACAGGTTACGGAATGGAGGGAAGGGTGGATTCTCTTTTAAATGTGTACTATGAAAACGTGTAGTACTTAACTACCAACTTCATGAACACCATTATATTTTATGAGTTACTTTTGAAATAATAACATAGTTCTCTTACAGTCAATTTGCTAACGTAAAATGATGTTGTGTCTCAGCTACGTAAAACACAGATATCAATTTTACATTGGTGGAGTCAGCTTTAAAGTTGTGTGCTGATGATTTTTCAGATCTTGCATTAATCCAGGGGACCACGAGTGGAGTGAGACACTGGTTTATGTGCTGATGTTGTTCAAGTCATGCATAAGTACAAGGGACCACGAGTGGATCGCGACACTGGCTTCTGTGTTGATTTTTTCGTCATGCATTTGTACGGGGACCACGAGTGAAGGCGAGATACTGGGTGCCTTGGTACACTTGCTTTACTTTTTGTTTTATTTTAAAGATTTTGCACATGAAAATGATGAATAAAGATTTTGCTGGTAAATGACCTCTGTTGTTTCGAGGCAAAAAGTTCAATGACGGAAAATACATTCACGTCTATCATCACGATGAACATTTCGATACCATTACCAGTATCACTGCATTCCTGGGATACGGTTATTACTGTGAGAAATGAGACCATGGCTATACCAATCGAGAGCAACACAAGCATTGGGGATCGAAATGTGAGGGATGTTTGGCCTCTTGACGAAGGACAAGAACGAGCGCATTGCCCAGCTTGTCAGCGCACCTTTGTCAGCCCTGCCTGTTACCAACAACATCTGAAGACGCAAGGTTCATAGAAGAAAAGTGCTTGTCAAGTTCTGAGATTGTGCCCAACTTGTGGACAAGTGATACGTACCAATAATACGAAGCCGCACGTATGTTCAGGAAAGAAACGATGTCACATTTGTCACTAAATCGTGGACTTGGAAAACGAATGCTACATTAAAAAATACCATTCCAAACATGAAGAGGAAGGAGATGACCAGAAGAAAGGGAAGTTCATCTTTTTGGATTTCGAATGCATGCAAGAGACCGGTATTAACATTCCTAATTTCTGCGTGGCTCACCAAGCGTGCGATAAGTGCATCCAAGAGCCTATCTTTAGTCACTGCCCTCACTGCAGCAAGATTCCTGGAGGGCATGAAAAAATCTTTCATGGACCGAACACGCTAGCCGATTTCGCCCAATGGATTTTAGACCCCATCGACCAAACGTGAACCCATGAGGACATCGAACATTACGGAGATTGTTATCACTATTCTACGGTGATGGCTCACAATTTCTCGGGATACGATGAGCAATTTCTTCTCAGATACTATACGGAACAAGGCACCTAACGTCCTAAAGTGACTTTGAACGGAGCCAAAATCATTTCAATGCAAGTGGGACAAGTGCAGTTTAAAGATTCGATGAGTTATATAGCCATGCCATTGAGTCGAATGCCTAAAACGTTTGGAATGACAGAAATGACCAAAGGCTATTTTCCGCACTTTTTCATTTCAATACCGAAGCCAATCAACACGCCGTTCTACCCCATTTGCCTCAGGTTCACTACTACGACCCCGAAAACATGCGTACCGAACAACGAGAAGCTTTCTACGCTTGGTGCCACACGCACGCCTCAGACCCTTTCGACTTTCAGGAAGAAATGTTAAAATATTGTCGTTCCGACGTGGACATTTTACGGTGTTGCTGTAGAAAATTTTGAGAACTGTTCATGGAACACGGAGGGATCAATCCTTTGAAAGAAGCCTGCACCGCGTGTTCCTTAGTGTACCGCCAAAGATTCATGCCGAAAACACCCTGGTTGTCATAATCCCTCAAACGACCAACTTTTTCAAACGTCAATATTCGATCAAAATATTACGCTGGATTCATTACTTGTGCGACAAGGAAGACAAATCGATCCGACACGCTCGCAACGGAGGAGGCGAGAAAACCATCCGAACGTATTCAGTGGATAGCTGCAACTTAGAAAACCCCAATAACGTGTACGAGTTTAACGGGTGCTTATTTCACGGATGTCCCATCTGTTACCCCCAACTTGGCACTAAAAATCAGCTTTTACAACAGACTATGGAAGACCTGTACCAGATCACTTGTCAGCGGCAACTGAAGTTAGAACAGCAAGGATTCCATGTTGTGGAAATGTGGGAACACAAGTACGATCACCGATTGAAAAACGATCCCAAGTTTAAACGCATCGTGGAATGCTACAAGCTTGTGGTCCCACTGAACCCGAGGGACAGTTTGTACGGAGGACGGACAAATGCCTCCTGTTTGCTGTACCAAGCCAACGAGGAAAAAGGAGAAGAAATCAAATACTTGGACGTGTGTTCGCTGTATCCTTACGTGTGCAAATATTGTCACTTTTCCGCAGGGCACTCGCAGGTGCTGACGGAACACATTGACCTTGACAACATTGCCAAAGTGATGTTGAATTGCTTGTGGGGCAAAATGGCACAACGACCGTGTTTACCCAAGACGGAGTATTTGACAGAACCTTCCCGCTACTTCCAGATGATTCACTACAAAAACCAAATACATGAAACACGTGGACGTCGTTCCTGAGGACTTGATCTTAGTCAATGACGAAGAACTGGACTTTGTAGAAGCCGACGAATTTGGAAATGTCATCATTGCTGCCTACGTGACAGCCCATTTTTGCTTAAAATTGTAAGAAGCGTTACACCAATTTTGAGATCGTATGCTGTATTTTGACACGGACAGTTGCATCTACATCGATCGCCTGGGTCACTGTCACCCTGACATCGAAGGAGATCCTTTAGGAGCCTGGACGGACGAGCACCCCAACGACAAGATTCTAAATTTTGCTAGTGGCGGTCCTAAAAATTACGGCTACGAATACCGAGCCCCCCAAGGAAAAGTGCACACGGAGTGTAAAGTGAAAAGATTGACTCTCAATTATCGCACCGGACGACTGGTGAACTTTGGCGTATTGAAAAAAGCCTTGCAGTCTGGACAGGATGGAAACTTTAAATTGACCACATACGAACCTCACAAGATTGTACGTTTCCCCAAACACCAAATCGTCAGTCGACCCTTGGAAAAAGTCTACCAAACCGTGTACCAGACGCGAGTTCGGCTTCCCAATCACTTCGCTTTACAGTATGGTTACGTTGATATTGGTCAGCATATAAAAAGCGACAACGTCCAAGGCCAATAGTTCATTGTAACTACCAAGACCAAGAGAGAAAGATAAATGCTTACAAACAGGCCATATAATTCAAGTTCGGTGATTCACAAGTGGAGTGCGATGCTGTGCCTTGCGATGGCAGGGATGTCGAACGCTGTGACCTCAGCGATTCAGTACCACAGCATGGGAATATTGCTATGATTATACCTACCATGGAAAGTGATGCTGTGCGTGTCAAACCTGACGGATGCGAAAGCGATGCCACTCGTTATCGTGGACACTTTACTGGTTTTCATGGTGGATGTCGTCATGAAACCATGCGTCTACCACCCTACGGATTTCATCCAACCCTGAGCAAACTCCTGCGGATTTCACCGTGCCATCATCGAAATAAACCTTTGAAAGACGAATATTCGTTCCCTGTGCGTTTGCCTGAATACTGCTACTTTGAAAGTCGATTCCAAACCTTCCGAGAAAAATGGCCAAAATATCTGGAAGGACCTACCCCCAAAGATTTAGCTAGAGCCGGATTTATCTACTTGGGCGAAGGGGATAAAGTCAGATGCTTCAGCTGCGTTGTGTCTCTTCACGAGTGGGAGCAGAAAGATTGCACTTACCTGGAACATGCTCGATGGTCTCCAGATTGTCACTACCTACTTTAGTGGGACCTAGTCATTGAAGTGGCATACCATGTCGTTTAAGAAACAAGCTTGGCTAGGAGTCAAACGTTGGACAACCCCTAAAAAAGTATTTAAACCCCATTTAAAAAACAATATTCAAAGATTACCAAACGAATTGCAAGAGAAGATCTACAAGGAAATTTGGCAGGGACTTGCCAGACCAAAATCTCAATTGGTGACTGAGGAACTTTTGTGTCGAGACATTCACAAGAGAAAAGTGACAAAAGTCAACAAATTTGTCAGATTTCTCTGGATCAAGTGTGCGTTCATCCGAATATTTCGCTTTATACCGTTTACATCGTAAGATTTTATCACCATTCTTGACCGTTACCCTGAATGGCTGTGGTCAGAAATTACTCACTACGTCCGTCACTATCGCGCTAGGAGAAGTTTTTGACTGACATGGTTATGGATACTTTACAAGAGAACATTCGTGGTTTGCCTGTGGAGTTGAGAGAACGCATTTACCTAGAGTTTGTCAAAATACAAGTCAAACGAAAAGAACAATTGCATCCGTTACGTCACCAATGTTTAAACTACAGGTACCTAAATGTTATAAGGGACTGATTCTGATGAAAGCGTTCCAATGGTCAGACATTGTTCAACTACCCCTGTGCGGGAAGGATTGGTTTATTACTGATTCTTTTTACTACAAGGAAGACATACTGCAACGAATTCCAGAAGAAAAGTTAGAAGGTTACCAATATCTTTTACATAATGTAAAATTAGTTCAAGAGGACACTTCTGAAAGGTGTGTGATGTGCAAGTTAGTTACTAAACAATTTAGATTCGCCACTGGAGTACGATCATCTCTGTGCAGAAAGTACACCTATTGCCTCCGACAAAAAGAGTTATAAAAATTGGCTACTATGCCATGACCTTTATCATTCGTGACACAACAGATTCTGTGGATGGTAATCAATGACAGTATTCAGACAGTGGAGGATTACCATCGCATTTTACGAGAACTGTGTCCATTGAATTGGGGTCGACGTGTGGTGTGTGTCTTAGTGACTTGCTTTCTGGGATTTCGTTTACCAGCCGATCCTTGTGGACTCTTTGCAAACAGTACATACCATTCAAAGAAGCATGAAAGTGGTCCCTTTAAATGCACACGAGAGACTCATTCTGTTAAAAGCTTTGCGCTTTCATCTCGATACTTCTCGACCTCTGTGGGAAAACAAGATTCGTCAACTTTTAGGTGCTGATGATGTGTACGACGATGTGTGTGTAGCTTGTGACTTACACCCTCACTAGAAAGATGTACGTGACTGGAAAAGTTTGGACTTCGAGGCTTGGCCAAAAGAAGTGGCACACTATACCCAAGATCTGTAATCCTGACTTCAAACGTTCAATGAAAAAATTACCTTTAAAACCTGTGTTAGTGACAGTACCAGAAGAAGAACAACCCGTCACCGAGGAAAACCACTCTCTTCAGAACAGGACCGTCATCGACATCCCGAAAGAAGATTCCGGGACGTCTCCTGTGTGACTGTGCCAAGTGTAGAGACTCTCAGAACATTACACACTGTCATAAAGGACACCACACCTTCGTCACCAAAAATGGTGTACAGAGACTTGTTTATATTCCACTATGATCGTTTTTATGTGTAATTTATGCATGTACTTAACCATTTGGGTTCTATGTATTTTTGTCTTTCGTGTTGTTCACTTTTAAAGATTGCAATAAACATGTCCTGAAAAAAGTATAAAAACTCTTGTCTTGTCTGTCTTCGTGTCAAAAGTGACATTCCCTACACTACCATGGCTACCTCTACTGTCTCTGCTCCCTCTTCCTCCACTTTCAAAGTTATCGACGAAAACATAGATCGTGCCAGTTGGGAGGATTGTATCTTCGCCATCCCTTTAATATGTTAATTACCGGACCCAGCGGTTCAGGCAAAATCGAATTTGTCAAACGTTTGACATAAACATCATTTGATCGATCGTCCACCTCAACGGATCGTGTGGTGTTACAAAGAGTGGCAATCAGCGTACAGCCTTCTGCGAGAGAGGTCAAGGCGATCCCATCGTGTTTGTGGAAGGCATTCCTGGTGAAGACGACGGGATAGTGCCTGACCCCAGTCAAACCATCTGGTCATCTTCGTCGACATGTTAGGAGAAAACGAAGAAGAAATTAAACTGTGGTTAACGCGCAAAGGGCATCATCGTAATGCCAGTGTCATTTACGTCACCCAAAATTTGTTTCAACAAAGTAAAGCCCATCGCACCATCAGTCTCAATGGTCATTATGTGGTCTTGTTTAAAAGCCCTAGAGATAAATTGCAAGTACAAGTGTTCTCCAAACAGTTAGGATCACCTTGGCTGACTCATGAGTACGACGATGCCACTCAAATCCCACAAGCCTATTTACTCGTGGATTTAACACCCACCACCCCCGAGTATATGCGATTTCGTACCCATCTGTTTCACCACTGGTGCCAAGACGGAGGGCCTGTCGTGTACACAGTCCCCGTCGTCGACTTAACAGCAACAAGAACCAAAAAGAAATCTATAAAAACTTCGGTCACTTTGGGTCTGTCTCACACATCGTCAACATGACGTCCCTTCAGTCCCATCTTCCCGTCAAAATGATTCGTGCCCTGTACGGCATCAGTCGCGAAAAAAATCCGCAAATACGTGCACGTGTCTTAGAAGCTAGTCTCAAAGAGGTCTTACGCTGGTTTACGGTGACATCACGTCAATTACTGCAAGGCATCATTCACATTCCACATCAAACCAAACGCTTTTTTGAGAGAAACAAAGTAGCCTTGACGCAACTGGCCGATTCTCGTATCGACACTCAAACCAAAAAGCAAGTCATTTTGAAACCTGGAGGAAGCCGTTCTCTAGGAGGTGTGATCATTTGTTCCCTCTTAAAATGGGAAACCAATGTTCCCAAAGTTCTCCCTAAGAAAACAGCCACTCCCCGACGTACCCAGAAGAAAAACAAAAAGTGCAACGGTGTCAAGACCAGGTCACAGCTTCAGGAAAAGAAAAAGAAAAGCCCACAGAAAACAGCTTCTACCCGCAAGAGAGGCACTGCAGCCAGAACGCAACCTTATATCCGCAAACGAAGATCTGACGCAACGGTGACTGCGTCTCCGGTAGCCTCAGGTTCTTCCACTTCTCTGTTGCTGGTGATGCCTGCCAAACCCAATTTAACACATGTTCTTCCTAATTTGATGAAACATTGGAAACCCTCGTCTCCAAAAGCTTTTCCTCCAGCGGTGACACCCTCCTCCTCTGTAGCGGCAGTGGCCGCTGCTCATAAAGTACCTGCCCCCAAAATCAAAGTCCAAGAGAGATCTGGCGTGTTACAGAGTTAACTGGATTTGTCCAACAAGAACTGTCCCGATTTAGTCCGTTGCGAACTTCTCAAAGTCGAGTGATGCCTGTTATGAAGTTGATACGACGTAAAGACAATCAGCGGCGACGCACTCCAGTATAAAAAAGATCTGAAGTAAACGATAGGACTCAGTGTTGTTGTGCTCCTTAACGCGCAAAGATGTCCCCTCAAAGAAGAGCACACCGTTACCATCGTCGTGCTTCTGTCCAAAAAGGAAAAGGAAAGAGAAAAGGACAGTCACGTCATCCAAAGAAACGCCTAGCCAAGCATCGACGTCACCCTCCAAAAAGACACACTCGTCTAAAGAAAAAGAGAAGCCACCAAAGGGGAGGAGTGTTTTGCAACTTTGGGGAAAAAGTCGTCACCTTTATGGCGAAGCAATAGTCCAAAAAAAGATAAAAGGGCGTGTGCCCAGTCAATGACGTCAGTGTATTTTTGGTGTGTGTGCCCCGGAGCAAACAAACAAGGATGGGGATGTAATCCCCAAAATACATTCTTCTTCCACCCCCAAAGGAAATAAAAGGAAAGGACTGCCTCCTCGTTTAGCAAAACATTGGGACGTGTTGTCCGTCCTGTCCAAAGTTTCTCCACCCATGAGAGAAAAACTCATTCAAACCGCCTCCAAAGACGTCGTCAATACCCTGTGCGAATGTTGTCTGAATGTCTTGAAAGGAATGATACCTTTGTCTAAACATCAGAAAGAATGCTTAGCCAAACATCGACACGTTCTTCGCCAAATGGTCCAAAAGAAAATATCCATTCGTCAAAACAAAAAGATGTTGGTACAACGCGGAAGATTTTTGCCCTTTTTGCCCATGTTGTTGGCCTCAGTGCTGAAAGGAGGAATGGGAACAACGATTATGGGACTTATGCAGGGAGCTGCTTCACAAGGAATGGGTCAAAGATAAAAAGGTCCAAGAAGATAAAAGGAGGACTCTGCAGTCAAAAGATCTCAGACGTGACCATTGAAATCCGATGGAAGGACGAAAACGAGTCTGAGTACCTTACAAACGATGGATAGAATACCATCGTTGGCAAGAACAACAAGCCCCGCATTTACCTCCCAATCCTCATTTGACCGAGATGTCCCAGTTACAACACAAACTGCAATCGTTGTTGGATCGCAGCGATTTGTCGGAAACGGAAAAATCTCAACGGTACGGTCAATCGTTGCAACGACTGCAACTCTTTCACCAGAAAGCTTTAGAGGAAACAGCTCTGCCAACTCTGAAAGATTTTAAGGCTCTGATGAAAAGTCCATCACCGACACTACCATCACCGCCACCCCTTGTGGTCAAGACAGACGCAGCCCCACGGATGCCTGAGAAAGAAGAGGCACTAGAAGTCTTTCAAACACCGTCAGCAGCTCCCATCCCTAGTAAGATTGTTGACCCCTTCCGCTACACCCCAACAAGAAGAACTTAAAGCATGGGTTAAAAAGATGATGTCCACTTCTTCTTCGACAGAAATCAAAAAGAAAGAAGGGAAACCAGAGGTGAAAAAAGAAAAGAAAACCAAAGCCATCCCATTACCACCGCCACCAACACCACCAAAACTACCCTCGACTTCTACTCCCGTGGCACATCGGACACGTGAAGCCGTTTCTAAACCACCCCCTCGTCCCATCCAGAGTAGCATCCGTGAAGAGTGGATAATTTATTAAAAAATATAGAAGGTGTTAACGAGCATTTACTACGATCCATCCCATCCTGCAGGTTACGGAGGAGTTCAGAAATTGTATCGTGCTGCCAAAACTAGACTGAAAAGTTTTCGTTTACCTCAAGTGCAACGATGTTACAAGAACAAGCAACGTACACTTTATACAAACCCGTTCGACGAAAATTTTCCAGAAGTCGCACCTGAGTGGAGGGCATAGTTCATCAACGGCAAGCCGATTTAGCCGATGTCTCTCATTTGGCCACTTACAATCGTAGCTACAAATATTTGTTTTGTGTCATCGACGTCTTTTCCAAATTTGCATGGGTCGTACCATTGACTTCCAAATCGAGCAGTGAGTTAATGCGAGCCCTCAAACTGGTGTTGAAATAAAGCGACCGTCACCCTCTTCGATGGCAAACCGACAAAAGCACCGAATTTCTGAACCAAGCTTTCCAAAAGAATTAAAGAAACGTGACATTCATTTTATCACCACCGAGAATCCCGAAACCAAAGCTAGCATCGTGGAAAGTTTTCAACGCACCTTGAAAGAACACATGTTGTAATATTTTTCGCATCAACACACTCTCAAGTACATCGATGTCTTCCCGCACCTGGTTCAATCGTACAACCAATCTTACCATCGAAGCATCGGACGTGACCCCCAAGAAGTAACTCCCGACAATGAAGTGACCGTCTTCGAGCGCCTGTTTGGTACGTCCCCGACAATGACTGTCCCCACGAAAGGTGGAGTGCTGGCAGTAGGAGATTGGGTGCGCATTGGCAAAACCAAACGCACTTTCGACAAAGGTTACTTACCCAACTGGAGCACCGAATTGTTTTGTGTTACTGAACGAGTGTGTGGCCGTCATCCTTCCGTCTATAAATTTGAAGACATGAACGGGGAAGTGTTAAAAGGAACGTTTTACTTGCTCGAGTTACAAAAAGAAGATGAAGTGTACGAGATCAAAAACATTCTCGATCGAAGAACCAACCCGTAAAGTGGGAAAACGTCGTGTCAAAGAAGTCAAAGTACATTGGAAAGGATATCCGCCGAGTTTTGACTCTTGGATCGACGTTTCGCAAATTATTGACTATAAAAAGAAGTGACCATCATGTCCTTCAACACAGCCTCAACCGCTACCACTGCAGCAGTGACCACTCCTTCTCCGAGTTCTTCTTTGCAAGATCTACAAATGTAACCCTTGTGGGTGTGGTGTGGAGAACGTGTGTCTTTTTCTATCAAATCTTTGTGGTGTATTGTGTCATCGGTGCTCCCATTGCCAATTTGAGTTTGCAACAAGGAGACAAACAACTGTGGACCATTTTACTGAGCAGTTGCATCGGTTACCTTCTTCCCAATCCGTCCCTGAAATATTCCTCTAACGGTAACAACGGGAGTCTTGCGTCCAGCGTCAGTCACTCTCCCAACAGTCAACATAACCATCACAGCAATCATCTTTTAGACACTCCTCTGACCTCCAGCGACCCCTCGGACACTAGAACTCTGGAATAATGAATATCCATTTTACTTAACGTTACACAGTGACAGTTACATGGGGGTGTTTCCCTAAAAAACTTTGTGCTGTTACACGGCCAAATTACCTCACGCTATTCAATTTATCACGAAGCCCAGTGGGAAGTGGCTTTGGTGGAAATCATTCACCCTACACAAATCCAAAACATCGTCGAAAGTCAAAACTCTTTTGAGGTCGAAATCTTTGATCAGCAATTGCAAGAATTCTTGGTAGAAAACAAACTTTCAGATACCAGTAAGAGCAATGTCTTTCACGTCACGCCTATATCTTGTCCATTTGTCCAGGCTATTATTTTAGTGGCCTACATTTGGTGGACAGAATTGCTGTCAGTTTCAAGGCAGCGTTTGGCAAAGCCTTGGACAAAGTCAGAAAAAGTGTCACCATTGAGTACCATAAAGTGGCTCGTCGCCTGCTGATGAAATTTCCGGATGAAAAAACGATAGGTATTACATTTTGTTCTGAACTGTTTAACATTTTGGGCAGGGACATGGGGATGAGGAAGGAAGTAGAAAAAGAAGGCCAGTTAGCAAACGTTTACGACAATTTGAGTTTTGTAAGTTTTTTCGTTTCCCCGTAAAACTGAACCAAGGACTGAATTTGATTTTTTTGTACTCCGATGTGGTGGAGTACAACATGGTGGGACACACCTCCGCACTGTTACTGCGTGTCATTCCTTTCAAAGTGGATTCTGCCACGAACGCTGGCGAGGAAGGTGGAAACACCTATCACGTTCACCGCAAATTTGTACATCCTCACTATTTGCCCGTCAGTAAGTCGTATTTCGATACTGTCAACATAACTACAAAATGAGATCTGGGACAAAGTATTCCATTCACCAAGGGGAAAGTCACGGTGAAACTCCATTTTCGAAAACGATTGTCTAACGACTCGTAAGTCATGTATCCTGTGTACAGAGGCGTCGCTCGACAGCGAGGATATGGTTTAGGAGATATGTTGAAATCGGCCTTTCGTTCGGTGGCTTCTGTTTTGAAACCGATGGTGACACGAGGATTGCACGCCTTGAAAGATGCCGCGTTGACGCAAGGCAAAGAATTTCTTCAAAATGTCATCATCGACAAACAAATCCCCAAAGAAGCTTTCTTGAGAGCAGGCAAAAATGTCTTGCTTCAAACGGGCAAAAACATTTCGGGCCGACGAGAAACTCCTATAAATGCCCTGGACGCTGCTGAATCAGTCATTCCTGCTTCCCTAGCGCCACAGCAAGGACAAGGCAGAAAGAGACTACGAAGACACCTCTCCAGAGGACTTCACACCCCCACAGCTAGAAAGACTAAGAAGAGAAGAACCGTCCCAGACTTAGACGTTTTTGATTATTAAATCACAGAGAGAAAGAAAGAAAAAATGATGCACCGAGAGTCTTCCAAGCCGGAACTGGACCTGTTTGCCATGCCACCCACCATGATGACCATGCAAGAATCCAAATAGGTCGAATTTCATCCCGTTTCCTCTGTCAAGGACTCAGGATCAACCCCCATCGAGTTTGAAATCAAAGGACAGCCCGAAGATTAGCTCGATCTGAATAGCAGTTACTTGTACTTGAAAGTCAAAGTTCTCGATAAGGATGGAGGTCCTATAGACGATGAGCCAGTAGCTCCCGTCAACAATTTCATGCACATTCCTTGTTCAGCTCAATGGATTTGTACTTGAATAACACACTAATCAGCAGCAGCATGGATTTTACCCTTACCGAACGTACCTGGAAAATCTCATGACGTACGGAAAAGAAGCCAAGAACACCCATCTGGATGCTTGCGTGGTATGGAAACCTGATACGGCAAGCAAATTTAACGAAACCGAAACGGATATAGCTAAAAATCAATAAAACGTGGGATTTATAGAAAGATGAAACAAAATCAAAGGACCCAACAAAATTTTAGAAATGATGGATCGTTTGTATTTGGACATCAGTTAGTTTTTCGCATTGGTCTTGTTGAAAAGCACTGGAAAGAATGTGAACCAATATTGGGTTCAAAGGTTGATATCGCACATTAATTTCCAATCTATTCGCAACTTCACGTTGAATCCCACGGATCGAACCTCAAATGCAGGTCAATATCTGTCAATGTCTATGTCTATTTACGAAACAAGGATTGACCGAGAAGTAAATCATACAGTCAATCCAATCGTAGAAATAGCCGAGGTGTTGTTGTTTCCTTTTTGTGGAGAAACTTTCAGCGATCAAAATGTGTCATTGTTTTGTAAATTACTGCACGGATATACATTTGATGTATGTCTCGCATAAATATCAGAGGTTATTCCGATCTTGACAGTAAGTGGCGTGCTTCTCTAAATAACTTAAAAAGAGCACGAACTTGAACTATTAGAGTTATTGTAGCACACTCAAATCCTCCCTCTACCTTCTTTCAAAGACGTCATATATGTGTGTCACCCTGTGATCTACCTGGGGCAAGCAGTAGGAACGTATCAATAGGATAATTTCAGTTGCTGAATTTTTAGTTTTTCTTTACTTGACCGGTAAGTACATATTGGATCTCAATAGTTTCAAATGTCGTTGTTCACGACTATGCCGTTGATGGTTAGTGATTGACATTGGGGCCAGTTTTAGTTGTAAGATTAAATTGGACATCATGGACATAAATAGTCATGGAGATTTCTAATGCCACAGTTATTGTTTGATATCCTTACGTGTTGGAAGTACGGTGGGTTGGTGGTTGAGGTGTTAGTGAAAATGTAAATGACAAAGTTATGCAAAATGCTAAAAGCCATCACAAATGAAGACCACAATTTTAAACCTAAAGCCAAAGATATGCATAGTATACTTAGTCATTATGCTAAATTAATATATGTATATTGTATGTAAATAGGATAATTTCAGTTTCTGATTTTATGTTTTCTTTATTTGAATGGCAAATGAATATAGGATCTCAATAATTTCAAAAAGCGTTGCCCACGGCTATGTCGCTGATGGTTAGGGATTGACGTTGGGGCCAACTTTAGTTGCAAGATTCAATTGGACATTACATAGTTTGTAGTGCATGCATGGTTACTGTATGGAGATCTGAATAGCTTCAATGTTATGGCTAAAGGCCTGCCTGGAAATTAAGATCTGACCCATCAGGGAAATAACACACACACACACACACACACACACACACACACACATACAAACATATATATATATATATATATATATATATATATATAGTTATATATATATGGTTGTTGTTATTATATATATATATATATATATATATATATATAGGTTTGTATGTATGTTTGTGTGTGTGTGTGTGTGTGTGTGTGTGTGTGTGTTTCGCTGAAATGGCCATAGTTTACCTACTTAAAAGTGATACGTTGGCAGATAAGATTCTACCATAAAAAATTATATGAATCTAGTGTAGGTTGTAATTAGTATAGATGGAGCAGATATAAAAGAAGTCTCTATTATTGTTTACTCATTTTTCTCTCTCATTCAGAATAGTAATGGAGACAATAACGTGTTTAATTTATGGTTGTGTAGAAACGGACTGAGATGAAGGTGCTTCAATTCTTTTACAAATAGTATATTTTAGTTTGTTGGGGAGCAGAATTGACAAATTCAGCACTGAATCAGTAAAACAATAACGAGCTGTATAAATGCGATTCCTTTCATACTGCTAACCATTACAAAAGTGTGATGGTAGTTATTATAATGTAGGTACATATATAGATGCATGCAGAATATCATCAGTAACTGTACAGTCAGGAGATTAAATTATACTTTTTTCTATCTGTCTGCCCATCCAAACGTATTTCTTTTGCAATTGTATCTCTAAGAGCGTTCGATACATAATTCATTAAACGTGTTACTTCATTTAATTTGTCGGTATGACAAATATATGTTTCTATGTGTAAGGTTTAACGACACATCAGAACAATGATGCCATTCAGTGCCGAGTAAGATTATGTATCCATCAAATGACAATCAAAATATAACAATGAAAGAATAAATTCCTTAAACTGCGAAGTACCATTTAAGATATAAACCATTTTCTTTAAAAAGGTCGAAAACCTTGCTACGTCCCCAGATAAACAGTTCACTACATTCTGGTTGTAATGACACGCATAGGGGCCCCGAGTGGCCGAGTGGTCTAAAGCGCTGTCCGTTACGGATCACTGCCATCTCACCTCTGTCTGCGTTGGTTCGAGTCTAAGATTCGACGAATGTGGATATGTGAGAAAGCTTGCCAGTAGCTTCTCGTGGGTCGGTAGTTCTTTCCGCGGATTTCCCGGTTTCTTCCTCCACCATTAATACTGGCCGCCATGTATAGCCTATCGTGTGCTGAAAAATGGCGTTAAGCCCCACAACAACAACAACGACACGCATAAAGTTTAATCGATCCAAGGTCGATAACCCAGGGTCTGCTGGTAGTTATAAATAAATGCAAAATTGTACATTGCTCCACGGGGATTTTGAGATAGGGTGAATTATAATATGTACACAAATTAAAAATTTTTTGTTTAAAGCAAGTTTAATATGTTCAATTCATGCATAAAAGATAACATTTAATATATATATATATATATATATATATATATATATATATATATATATATGTATATATATATATATATATATATATATATATCCTTTAGCCATCTCTATCAGTTTTCTTTTGGGGGAGAGTTAGATGAATTCTTTATCTTTATTAAAGGGGGATCTTTTAAAAAAAATAATTTGTATATGTAATATTTCTCCCAACTTGTGGGGCGTGCGGCGGTTTCAATTCTGGCTTCAGTGTATTAGTTTAAATCGCCGAATTTCCAACTATTATTTTCAACTATTTTTTTAATCCATTATGATTTATTGTCTTGTATCTTTTGTTTTTGACATAGACTGCTTAGATTTTTTTATTTTGATAATTTCTAATCTCTTTATTAATTGATAGAATACATTAATGTTGCATATCTCTTTCTCGCGTTGTATATTACCTTTTAGATATACTTTGAATTTTTTTCGCTTTAAGTTTTCACACTCCTCTACAGTGTTATTCTCCGCATGCATTAGCAAATAAAACAAAACTAAATTAAGGTAATCCTTGTCTTAGAGATTAAACTATTGAGTTTCTATATTCCCAATCCACTGGTTGTTTTTGTTCTTGTTACTGTTGTTGTTATGTCCCCTACTACTGTTCGTTTATCAGTTTTACCGATTTGAGCAATATGATAATATTTCATTCTGTTTTTCTTGTCACTTGTTTGGTAATTGTTTTCTTCCTACTGAAGTAGTATTCCACTGATATTTTCCAAATTTCACGATTTTATAAAACAAATTCCCCTTGAGTGGCACATTCAGTCTATGAGGAAGTTCTTTTTCGTTCTTAAACTGATCTGAAATCAGTTTGTCATCTTATACTTGTGTAGTTGTTTTTCATGTATCCCCTGACTGAGGCCCAATGTATCCCAACTCCTACTCTATCTGGGATGGTATAACGTGGTAGGATAGCTCTGATTTCTCAAGTGCGTATTCTTTTCTTCTGACTTAATTATGGACTATTCTTCTTCTACAATGACTGTTTGTGAGCAGTCTTCCCTATCTATCCCCTTTTCCCTCTGATATTCGTCCAAATAATTTATGAATATTTGCTCGCAGAAAAGTAAATAGAACGACGCTTGCATACGTCAAGTTGTTGAATTATTGTAGCGCATTACGATCTTTTATTACAGGTTACGTGTTCCATTTTGTTTGCTTTTCAAGAGGGTGGTTGGATGAGGCCTTGTTGGGATAAGGGGTCTCGGAGGCATTTTCCACGTAATCGGTTGATTCTATTTACACACATAATATTAGGACATTAGAAGGAAGCCCGTAAGATAAAAAGAAAGATTGATACCTCTGAGCTTCCTTCTTGTCTGCTTCCAAGATTCTCATCACAATTTATACATGTTCTTTTCCTTTGTAAGTTGTTACTCGATGTGCCCTTATTTTTATATTCAGTTTTGCATCAAAGTAACTTATCAGCACTTTCATGTAGATTTCTAATGGCAGACCTGTGATGTATGCATCTATGGTTTTCTTCTCTATTCCTTTTCTGATAAAGGGAGCCTCCTACTAAAGGGACCGCTAAAATGAGTTATGCCTGAGTTGTCTCTATGTTGTCCAGATATGAAAGATGCATATGTGAATCCCAGGTGGTCTTTGAGCACTGAGGCTTTGCCCTTCAACTTCGTTAGTTACCGTTTGGAAGTGCACTTCCATAGTTATTGTCAGATGTCCTTACGTGTTGGAGGTATTGTTGATTGGTGGTTGAGGTGTCATTGAAAATGTAAGTGACAAAGTTATGCAAAATGCCAATAGCCCTCACAAAGGAAGACCAAAATTTGAAAACTAAAGACAAAGATGTGCACAGTATACTTACTCATTATACTAATTTAATGCACAATATGCACGGGAATGTATGTGCATTGTAGGTAGATCGCCACCATCATCATTTACATTTTTATTATATCTTCAAAACTTTCATAAATTGTCCTAGCTTGTAATTACTGTTTTATTTATTTTTGTCGGGGGGGGGGGGGATGTCCCTCGTCTGATCTTTTGAGACCATTCAAGGTAGTCCCCCTCCCTAACTGTAATATTACCCGAAGGCTTATTGTTTTGTTATATAATGTTTGCTATATGTTTTTTTTTACAGTTTTAAGTTTTGTATATTTGATAAATTAATTGATATTTTGGAGGATATTTGTTTGGATTGTGCAATTGATGGTATTGGGTTTTGTCCTTACTGATCTTTCTTTTTTTTTTCCCGTATTTCTTTTGACTTAATTACAATTTCTGATAAATTGTCCATCTCTCGAACGTCATATTCTGTTTCTTCTAGATCTTCGTCGTATGTCAGTTTATAGAAATCTTTTTTCCTTTTCCTTTTGCTTTCCTCCGATGATGTTTTGGATTGGTAATTTGATACTTTTGATTTAGGGATCTTCTAGCTTTCTCGTTCCTTCTTTTTTGTTCCTTTCCTTGATCTGTCGTTGCGGTGTATTTCTGGCTTTTGATTTACATTTGGTAGTTTTGCTTGCTTTTTTATAGCTGGTTGTGTTGTTTTTCGTTTTGTTGTTGTGGTTGTTGTTCCTCTTCTTATATTTCTTTTGTTTCTCTTTTACTTGTTGTTGTTGTTGTTCGCTTTTTCCATTTGTTGTTGTTGCTTTTGTGGTTGATTCTGTGGTTTAACTTGTATTTTGTTGTTTTGTTCCTCTTTTGGTTGTTGTTGTTGTTTACCTTTTTCAATATTGCATGATTTAGGTTTTGGTACCTTTTCTTGCCGTTTGGTCTGGGGTTCTTGGACTTCTGTTTGTCGTTTGGTTTGTTGCTTAGGGAAGATGGTAATTTCACTAATGTGGATTACTCCTTGTTGTTTTGTTGGTCTCTTTTTGTGTTGGGCACTTCTTAGGCGTGTTCCCCACTTTCCCACATTTGTTGCATTTTCTACGAAAAATACATCCCTTGTACCACCCCTTTGCCCAAAAACCGTGAAGAAAGGAAACCTTTTTCATCCAGTAGAGTTTTTCTCTTTCTTTTGCGAGTATTCTTATTCCATTTTTTATTGTATATCCCGGGTGGGTGTCCATTCTTGCCCTTGTGACATTAGTTTGAAATTCATGTTCGAAACATTCCGCCGTAGCTTTTAATTGAATTTCAAGTGGCATAACCGAAATGTGGAGTTCAGCTGTTTGATTTTTATTTTCCTCATGACGGGCTCCGGTTTTCTTACTATCGCCGTTTCTTCTCCTATTGTTAGTTCCCCATATGGTATGATGGTTTCAAAACCTTTCGGCCTCAATACGTATCCGCTCTTTCCTTTCCTGTTCAAACTTTCCACTAGATTGGTAAAGTCTTTGTTTGTTATGTCTAGAGCAACCATTACCATGGACAATGAGGGTTGTAGCTCGTCTGCTATTCCAAACAAGCCAATCTCTTGGGTTCCTTTTTTGCAGGAGCATTTTAAGAAAGATCCTTCGGTTGTATCAGTCCTGTGTCAAAGTATTTTTCTAGCTCTGTTAGCTCCCTGTTTCTCGCCATTTTGGTTGCACGTGCGGCTCGTCAAAAACGAGTGTCTATTTGTTCAATGTTATTTTACGTTTATATCTTATATTTTATAGCTGTTTTCTATTCCATCATATTCTTGTGGACTGTCGGGCGGTTTGTCTCGTGTGTGGCATTGCAGATGAAAATCGGAAGACTGTACTTCTCAAGAAGGAGTATTAATAATTACTGTTTTATAGTTCTGCGGGTTTGGAAGCTCTAAAAATGTGTTGCACTTGAAATTCTAAAACAGGAACAATCTCACGTTTTTACACCGCGACAGTCGTCTACATTGTTTTAACGACCAATCAACCATCAAACAAAACCGCAACTAATCAAGCAATTACCACCGCACTTTGACACATAAGCACGTAAGTGATTTTATGGCCTGTTAAAACGCGACCAGGTGAGCTTCGCAACGAGATTAAGCTAGTTAGAAAAACGAGTTAACTGTAACTGTAGTTCAAATATTGTCAGTTGTATGACTGTACACAAAGAAAATTCGATAACATTTCACGTAAGCACAATCCCATATAGACAGTCACGTGATCGTCTGAAATGTTTACTGAGCCACATTTGACACTGTCTAGTCTATTTTGTTTAGTAGCCACTAATTCTAATTTATTTGGACATTTTGGGATTACATTTTAGATAGAAATGAGTAAATGCGAATCTTCTATCTGCAGTTCTAGGTTCTTCTCGCTCTATCTTTCTGTCTCTGTCTCTGTCTCTGTCTATCTGTCTCTCTCTCTCTCTCTCTAAAAGCCACCGCATCCAATCAAAATTAAGTTGTTCAAATTTGAACACTGTTTATACATGATCAAGACAAAGGATGACACAACTTGAATGGACTCATAACTAACCATTTATCCACTGCCAGTGCGTGTTTGTACAAATATTTTTCACTCTAATTCACCTTTAATGGCTTCTGTCTGGTACATGGTCATATTTTCGATGTTAAACGTACAAAATATCCTTTTCAAGTCGATTGCCTCCACCATGTTCGGCCGATGTACGATGCACCATTGTTACATGCTATTGATTTGTTGTCATGATATGCTAAGGGAGGCAACTCATGACATCCAATACTTGTCGATAAGAGAAAGCACTAAAATATCTGCTTGAACCTCCAAGGTGTAGATAGGTTTATCATATATGAACCTTTTCTAGTGAAGATGGCAAAAGAAAATCACGGTATGATTTTTAAATTAGGTGTTTACCACTAATTGTCTCCATTGTTTCGAAGACCACATTAGAATCTTGGTAAAATTTTCTGATGAGTTTTTCGTCATTTTTCACGCAGTGCGCAAATGAAACACGTGTACAAAATATTATTTTGTGTCATTGTTTCCTTATAACATAAATTATAATGAGATCATTTTATTTTCTTTCAGATGCCTTCTGACACATGAGGAATTTATGAGCTTAACCACGGGATTCATTTAAACGGAATAAAGAATATATACTTTATATTTGACATATATTGTGGTGAAAAGAGAAAAGACTGACATGGTGCCATGTTCTAAACGAAATGTTAATGTTAAATGTCTTGGCGTGTTTTATTTTTAACTTGAAGAGTAATGAATGATTTAATATTAGTACATAATTGTCATATACATTGTCGAATTTATAAGCCTTATATCATATAGACAAACCCCACAATAAATTTTAAATATAATATTACGCTATGTAAAATCCACATCCATTTTAGTCATTGTGCAAAATTTATTGAAATATATATGTTAGTAAGATCTTATGTTGTTGTTGTAGGGTTTAACGCCATTTTTCAACACAAGATAGGCTATATATGGCGGCCAGTATTAATGGTGGAGGAAGAACCCGGAAAAAACCCGGCAAAAACCACCGACCCACGAGAAGCTACTGGCAAGCTTTCTCACATACCCACATTGGCTGAATCCGAGACTCGAACCCACGCAAGCAGAGGTGAGATGGCAGAGATCCGTAACGGAAAGCGCTTTAGACCACTCGGCCACTCAGGGCCCCATTGTAAGATCTTAAAGTGTTACAAAAATGAAACCGAATATGAGTTATGAAATGTTTTTGTTTAATAAAATAATAATGTCGTTGATATACTTTACAACTGTAATTAAACCAGTGAGTAGTTACTTATTTCAGTATCATTATCATTTAAAATTTTATGGAATCCTCTGGTATTTGTTAAACAAGGAAGAATATCCTCTCTGACTTACGACTGTACGAAGATAAAAGTAAGGTATTATATATTCGTGTGCCTACGTGAGAAAAATCTTGTCAGAATAAAAAAGATACAGGCATATTACGACGGTTGATTCTCCGAGTCACATGTAATAAAAATATATTCACATCCATCTCCAGCTAATTATACTGAAGGTAAACATCATAGGTGTGTGTGTGTGTGTGTGTGTGTGTGTGTGTGTGTGTGTGTGTGAGAGAGAGAGAGAGAGAGAGAGAGAGAGAGAGAGAGTTGGGTTGCTAGATAGGCAACAAATTATAAAGACGTTATAAAGACCAATGCGATACCGTGAACGAGGATTAGCAAGACTGATCGTAACAAATCCATGTGGATGCAGTTGCGCGTGTGCAAAGAAATTTCATTATCGGTTTTGGTTCATGTCGCCAGTACACCAGGTCTATTGAATTTTCTCAGCGTGTGGGTATCAACCCCGTTAAAAATCAATTAAAAAATTACAGCTGTGTCTGATTATTGTGGACACTTGAGTGTATCGTTGTGTCAGATAGATGATACCTGTATTTTTCTGCCAGTCTCGTAAAAAGAAATTCAGAGGTTTGTTTGTTTGTCCCGCATAACATCATCTTAACAACTAAATTGTTAAGATTTTCGCCAGGCTGGTCGATTGATGGGGCTTCACCGATATCTGTAATAAATTCAACCGCGTTCAACAAGTCGTCGGGGTTGACATTGTTTTCGTTTATCGCCTTAATAAAATTCTTAATTGAATCGTGACATTGCTGGTTATATCTGTAGATGGTGCAACCAAATAAAGTTTGTCCCATTTCAATATCTCATTATGAGACTGAGTAACAGTTGAGTCGTACCAGATCCTGTTGGGTTGGGCAAATAATAATTGAACGTATTGGTAACACTGGATGATGCTTAATTGTGCGTTGTTTTCGTGTTGCGGAAAAGTCAATCACTTCCATGCTGGACGTATTCATTATGATAAACGAATTCATATTGTTCTCATTGTAAAACTGTCACTGAAACTGGCTTACCAACTGGGACAGTTAACACGTAATGACAGACATGCATTTGCTGGTACATGTGTGCGTTAGTAGTATATGAAAAATGAGGTTCATCCTCACATTTAGTCTCACCCCTGGTTATCATAAACATATATATACTCAAGAGCTGACTAACAAATCTGATTATGATAACCATGTGAGAGACTAAATGTGTTGTCGTTACCTCCACTGTAACGCATATTACTGTGTAACCCCAGGAGGCAATGAACAGCCGAACTGTGACCATTGTTGTAGACTATGTTGAGATAAAAAAAAAAAAAAAAAAAAAAAACAATTAGGTAATATCAGACAAATAAGATAATATAATGTCACCGGAAACAATATTGGAAGAATTTATAAATCATTATGAAACAACAGAAAAAACAGAGGAGAATGCAAACATTTTGCTTTTGTATAATGTTAATATATAATGGATTAGATTAAATTATATCGTCCAGTGATAGCTCATTACGTTTTGATTAACTAAAGAGAATCTTTCAACTCTGCACTGTTAGCCAGTTATCATGTTGGAGTGGACGAAAGAAGTATGGTTAAATTATGCGATGCCAGACCAATGGAGTAAAATAACAGGCCGGAGGTTTATTTATGCAACTCCATATATAAAACGACAAAAGATCGTTCAAAATTATTAATACAACGCTGATACTATTTCTTTGTCTTCATCAGTTATCAGTATAATCCTAACTCTGCTTGTAAAGTAACTCTTCCAGTAAATCATCAACATTAGTTACTTTTTCACCGACGACATCGACATGTCCATGTGCCAACGTGGTAATTTCATCAAGTACGTATCATTTATCATCATAACAGCTCAGTCCTATTGTATTGAAGGAACACGTATACATACTTTAATTTAGTGATCGAATAGTGATTATTGTATTTCTGTGTAATCTACCTTGTAACGGTATATATACAATGTTCATTCGTTATTCGTTTTTTACTATAATTTGTATTCCTTTAGCTCGTTTTTTGATGCTACCATCAGATAGTTTTATCGACTACATTTTACTTCGTAATCCAACACATTCTGCTATTGGAAATGAAGAAGTCTCATCTTTAAACATTCCAATAACCTTTTTATTGACTGGGTCATACAATTCACTAGTTTGAGGATAATTTGAAAAATCAAACAGAGTTCGTGATTCATATCAATCCGCATACACGTTTTCAGTTTTAACTTCATAACAGAGACTATACGTATCAGGAAACAATAATTTTCCGTATTTTGTTTGATAAATCCATAGTGAAAATTGTACATCAACAACTTGGATAACTCTAGCACTACAAATACAAAGTAGATAGGTTTATCAAGTTTCATTTTCTTTTTCTTACTTTGAATTGCTACTAAATTGTCATCAAATATTTTCATACTGATCAAACACGGTGATGATACGAGTTAATCAAATCTATTGACATCATTGACTAGATCAACATTAACATATTTTTAATATTTTCCATCGTCTTCCAAATACGCTATTATTCATCAACTTGCAAAAATCCTTCTTTAAATCGGACTTTCCTTCTATATTTTTTTTAGCTGTATTAAAGTCAATGTATTTCTTAAGCCACGGACGTTGTTTAAAATTCAGTACGCGATTATGAATGTAACTCGCAATCCTAAATCCGTATAGCACTTTAAATTTTTGTAACGAACCGTATATCTCTAACAATTTATCTGATTTGGTATTAATTTTCTTGTGTCAGTACCTTAATCCTAATTGTTTTTCTTTACTTGTAGAACTCAGCATCGTATCGTGAACAATCATGTTTTGTAATGGATAAGGATTATGTTTTCCGTGACGTTTTGTTGGATATTCCAGATCCACCTCGAAAAGGTATCCACTATCATCATCAGACTCGAAGAGCGTTTGATTAAAATGTTCCGCATTCATGCATGAAAATTCACCCACAGGTAATTTTTGAGACATAGCCCAATCATAAAGATTATATATCCTGATAAATATCGTATTTTGATTTGGATTATAATCTGGCATATACACGTTATTAGCCTTAGAATGTATGTGTATAATTACGCTAATACCTGTTAGAACACCTTTCTCGATAAAGTTAAACACATCTACATCTCTCAGCAAATCCAACTTAACTTTACTAAGATAATCCAAGATAATCCAAGAGATGAATAATACCAAGCCAGATCAAAATTATAATAACGTAAACAAGCATCTCTGACATTTTTAAAAAGATCTGCGAGCAAAAACACATATATAGTTAAATATAAATCCTGATACTCACCAAGATTGTTTAATCCAAAATGATTCCAAACGTTTAGCGCATGTGTGTAATCATTATCTATAATTATTTCAACTGTTAATGAACTATAAAACGATTCCGTATTAGGGAATGATGTTTTTAAAAGACCTATCCCAATCAGTCATATATTCGTAAGGATAAACTCCTTTTCGTGTTATCCACTTGAGATTATCATGAAAATGTATTTAAGTATGATTAAACGTTGTTGTGTTTTTTGCCAACTCATCTAAGGTAGCGTTCATAAATTGTAAACTATCGGTAAATCACAATCTGCCTAACGAAAATGTCATGTACTTTTCAGTGTTATTAGTAATACAAGTAATTTGTTTCGGATACTTTCCAAAACATTTAATGATCAAGTGTGAATCATTCTCACAAATATTATGCATTACCACTGGAATAAAATCAGGTTTGTGCAGATGTAGTTTACAATCATTATATCTTGCTCCTCGATATATACAAGTGCTATGATCACGATCTCGTACTTTTCTTTTACTCTTCTTACAGTTATCATTTTTACCACCTCTAAAGTTACTTCGCAGATGTAACAATGTTTAGCATTACCAAAATTTATTTTGTCTTCCTGAGTAAATATCATCGAATGATTTATAAGGTCACGTTTATTAACTTCTTGCAGCAACATATCGATAAAGTTTGTGAAACAATCCTGTCAGCGATGTACCACAACAGGTTTGGAATACTCAGTATCGACATGAATTACCTTATAAGTAAATCCACATGGAACATGTTCTTGATATTTTCTTGCAGATGATTTATCAGGACCATTATCATCTCCATATATTGGCACAAGTATAGACTCAAATCAGCATAAATAACAACTCGAACACGAATTGTTTTGATGATATTTTTAAATCCAAGCAAGTGTTCACCCCTCATCTTTATCAGGTAATTTGGTAGTATGACCTGGGAACAATTAGGTACATATTTGTCAAGACAGTTTTATCAGTATATCAATGCAAACATAGTCTATACTAACATTTGTTATGTTGCTTTCCATTTTGATGATGCAATAATACAGAAAAGTTTTTAATCCAACAATTACGTCCATGAACCTTATCCTGACAGATATGTAACAGATCTATGGATTTGTCTTCAGGTAAGTTATTTTTAGATATCAACAGTGGATAAATAACATTTCCATGTTCGGCAGAAACATCAATCGATAAAAAGTAAGCCTTTTGAAAGCAGGAATACAATCCAACTATCCAACTACACAGAAAAATCAATTCCAATGAAACCCAGCATGTTTTGATATGGTTTATAATTATTTACTCGGTTTGGATTATTTATTTGACTTGAATATAACTCCGATAATACTGCCAATACAAAACACTTATTGTCATTTTTGTTTACATTCACATAGCTTTGACAGAATTTTATTATTTCTGTAGGATCTTCGACGTAATGGATTTCATCTAGACACGTTAAAATCTACATTTTGAATTTCAACAAGAATCCAAGATTGACTTGATTATATCATATGATGAATTTCATAATGCTTGTTTTGCTTTAGTTACAAATACAGGGTTTCTTTTCGGTTCCATCTATTTTTGTAAATAACAGCGATCGTTTATTTCTATTCTACGATGTTCAGTTAGATGAGGGTGTTTGATTTTTCTGATACTGTTCTCGGACCGTCTTGCTAGTTGAACAAGTGTAGTTACATCATTCACATCAGCATGATAACTGGTATCATAACCAGTAAAAGCCTGCTTACGACTCACATACCTTATTGTGGTCATTTATGCATCTAATATATGAACGAATATACAACGAGATTATTTCTGATTATCAGCAGTAGGAATCCATGAATTAATTTTATCATGACATTCACTCCATTGAAAAATAAACTAAAAATAGTTTACCATGTTGTGATATTATCTTGTCCATTCTATTAACATTATGTATTGTCCTTTTAAGTTTTTGATCATGAAATGATCCCTGTATAGATTTTCTGAGGAAATCATGTATCGTATAAGACACAGGAATTGCCTTAAAAACTTTATTCATCACAAATACTTCTTCAGTCCTGCTTGGTTTGTAAACTTTTTCAAATGATCGTTTTACTTTAGAAATTCTGATACGATCACCTGAAAGATACATCGTGTTCAGGTGCTTCAGGTACAAAACTTGGTGTATCAGGTGCAGAATTTCGGCTTGAGTTGGAGTCATTTTATTGCTACAATGTTTTGTGCTATTATGCTATTATACTCCGACATCAATTTGGGTAACACACTAATGTATCTGTGAGTGTTACTCGCTATCAAATGCTTCCATATTTTATTTTTTTATGTTCTGTTGAATCTCTCATCGGCTACGGATTTACCGTGATTATGAGTGGAGTATTTATATATTCAACGTTGTATTAACCAGTTCTTGAACATTGTATTGTAAAATTATCCACCGTTATACACTCATCATTTACCAGGTTGAATTTTTATAGACTTATACGCGTCTATGGTGCTTACCTTCGATTTTATCTTTGACAGGAATACTCCAAGCGAACATACTGTGAATGTCAATAACTTTAAGTAAGTATCGATATACATCATTATCCGCTGAAAACTCGTTAACATCTACTAGATCAGCAGCATGGATATCATCTACTCCGATTTTGTGATTACTCTGCGCCGTGGAACGTTTTTTCTTACCGGTGCATGCAATTCATCTGAGAGCCTTTCTGCCTGAGAGTGATCGAGTTTTTTTTCTGTTCACCGCTGATCGTTTGTGCTTGCCTCTGGACGTTTTCGAACACGATGCGTTAACAAACCAAGTGTTGTGCCAACACAAATTTTATGTTTAGGTCCAATTATTGTTCGTTGATACGTCCACGCATGCCAGTAGGTTTAATCGCTCGAAATTCGTCTAACATTATTTTATCACAACCCGATTTATCTTCTGTATGATCGCGATAACAAATATCATGTCTCATTGCAACGGCAACCTACCTGATGATAAGGATCTTGACAAGGTTTTGGTCTGTCATTTTCATATAGATGTTTGTGTAAATGATTATATGGTCCTGTATATTTATATCCTGGTAATCTCCATCCGCCATATGGTTTTGGTTATTTACCTATAATAGAATGAATATATATATATATGACGCGCCCTACAATAACACGTCGTCGACATTTGGCGCATCGCAGCAATGCTTTATCTCCTTCCAGAACAAGAGATGAATCACAGTTACGTATCATATTCTATGTGAAATGTTATATTAATCATCCATTATTATTATTTATCGTGCACTTTAGGTAAAAAAAAACCCAAACATCTTCCATAGCTGAGATTGTTTTCGAGATAAATTTAGACTTTCTTTCGCCACATTTACCACATGATGCTTTGAGTCTGCTACGACCATTTTGTACGATGTTGCATGTTGCATTTTCACCCGCATTATCTGTCCACGTTTTACAGCTTAGGTAGGATACTGAATACATTATATATCTGTTTTAGACTAAAAATTACTAATGTTTTAAAAATTGATTCACCAAGAGATTGTTATCCAACGCTGGCTCCTGTTGGAATACCAACAATGTATCTATCGGAGATATAACTGCCGCACACGATCTCGTATAATAAACGCAATATAATTCACATGCAGCATTATCTATATATTAAATTTGTGTGGAATTATAAATGAAACCGTATTGTTTTTAAAAAAAATAATACAGCATCATTTAGTGTCAGTACAAAAGAATCAAAATATTCTGTATCCGGTGAGCTTTCATTGTAATAAAAACAAACCCACTGAGTTCCTGATCCATCAAAATAAGTTTTGATATTAAGCAAACAACTATAACGTATAGATGGTAAATTGTTTATCAGGTAATTGATCTTTTGAAAATACTCCATCAAATCCTGGTATGACAGACAATGCCTTCTCTAAATCAAAATTACTCACCGTGGTCTTGATCCAGGAGGGAAAACACCTCGACCTGCGTTGGGTCGACTTCTTTATTTTGTTCATGCACTTTGTCAGAACATTCTTCCTACTATTCCTGGCAGCAACGATCCTCCAGCTCTAGTCATCAACGGAATGAGAAATGGAGCACTACCACCTTATTTTCTCATCTGAGCTGAGGACATTTTTAATACTATATATGTACCAGTTGAGAGTTAAGTATTTTTTTATGGTGTTGCGCTGTCACCATCAGGTTATCGTTTCCTGAGAGCTGATGCGATGATAATTTTATCGAAAACGGACATCCTCGTTTTAGCTGCGTTGGCAATTTTTATGCGCTGACTTTCAGTCAGGGATAATCTTGTCTGCTGATAAGACATAAGTGATATATGTTTTAATTTTCATACAAGGCGCCTCAGATGGACGTTTTCTTTTTTCACTTGCTTCTCTCCGTATTATTGGTACAATCCTGGCTTCAAATGGTAAATTAGCTTATCCTGTGCTAGAACTACAAACGCTTTTACGTCTGGATGGACGAGCCATTCCATTTTGGGCAATTCCATTGAATGCGACAGCCTTATGAATTGCTCCAGAATTGGCTACTGATGTGGCGACTACTCCTAACGTGCCTAACAGTGGCAAAAATTTGGCAACCACGACATGAGCACAGGGCCTACTACACCCAAACTTCCTTCTTGTTTAGCCACCTGACACGCAGACATTTTCAGTGTTAATTCAGTTCGAGCTGCTCGTGCTGTATCCAATAATTGGTTCTGTGCTTGAATTAACATTTTATGAGGACAGTGCACTGCTATTTGTGACGAGGAAAATATCAATATCGCTCTGGTACCTCGTTGTGTTGCCCTAGCTATTTTACCTTGCTGAGATTCTGTCAAACCTTAATTCGTTGGTAACATGCTAGCTTGTCTCAAACTTGTTAGCCTCAAGTTAACTTTCTGTAAACTTGTTTGCCTCAAGCTTTACTTGCCGCTGCAGGTATGATAATTTCTCTTTAATTATCATACATTAAACCTGACATAATCCCATTCATTTTACCTGACAGCGCTTCCAACGTCAAAAATGTTTCTGATGCTAACAACTCATAAACGTGATAATAAGTGTCTAATGGCCATACAGCTGCTGGATTTGCAGGATCAGGTAATGGCATACCACCAACGATACGTTTTCCTTCAACGATTCTTTTAACCGCGAATCGTGTTTTCACGTCAAAGAATAGAATTTCTAAATTTCAACAGTATAGTCTTTCAAACATATTTTATCTCTAGCAAGTGCCTGTACTAATGTCAATTGAAATTAAAGTGGTGTTTATTTATGAACTACATTAATATGTTAGATACTCAAAGATTCGCATTAGAAGCAATTCATAAAGGAAATGCCAAATAAAATATAAATCTGAAGCAAAAATAACACAGTTAAGAAGTTTATAATGCCTATGTATCTCGCTTTGAAATTGGCATGGTGGGTGAAGCTATATTTTGTCAGCCAATTACTAAGCGTGACTGATATATTACGCCAATTCTTAGGGCGACTGATTGGTTATGCTAGTTACTAAGCATGACTGACAGGTTATGTCAGTTTGAGGCTTGAGTCGTTGAGGGACATTTGGGATGTAAGATTTATTTTGTATGCACAAATTCGATGTGGTATCAACCAGCCTAAGACAAAATTAAAAAAAATAAAATACACTGTGAGATTTCAACGGTCGATATTTTTGGATAGCTATATTAACAGAAAACAGAATAATATGATTCACTTGACATGATAAGTCAATTTTGAAAAAGAAAAATTGTGTACTAATTAGCGTCATGCAACTTTAAAAGTTGCCATACAGGCCATTTTTAAGAATTTTTGCATGCCTTGAACCCATATGACTATTGTTATGGGTGTCTAGCTCTGCTCCCTAGCCAACTATTGATATTTCACTGTCTAGATACTGTGAAGTAACTATAGGATGTGTACGTGCCTCACATCAATGTCAAGAGCAACATAAATCCAAAACATCTAATTCACAAGTATACTCTTATCACATCATGGACGTAAATTAAGAAATTATACAGGGGCCACATTGTGAAACTATTACCTGGCTTAATGATCAATTTCTTCAAAATAGTTCTGTCAAAAGTTGTGTACATACCATTATCTAGTAAAATGGTGTAAAGGAAATTGTACTGTATGCAAACCTAATAATGTTATTACTCGTTTAGAAAAGTGACTACTATGCAGCAAAATGCATTGCACTCTGTATATTATGAGTTATGACTGCAAACATTTGTTCAAAGATTTAAAATTTTATGCAGACTCGTACATTTTGAATTTTTCACAATTATATTGTTAGGATGTTATCTTAATTCCTTTGCAATGCTGTTTGAATGCCAAACGGGATTTTACAGTTATAAATTGTTTGGGAATATGAGATAATATGTTAGTTACTGATAGAACAATTCAATTCTGGAGTCAATCATTTGAAGGAAATTGTTGCCTAAAGTGTACTAGATAACTTAGCATAAATCCACCACATGGGCAAGTAAAATAACATGCTTTAGAAGCAATTTGAGCCTGGCATATAAAAACAGTTCCTAACCTTTCATTGTTTGGATGGTGCAAACAGCAGTAGCAAACATCTGAGGGAGGGGTACTAATCAATACAGTCAAGCAAATGGGGAGAGATCATAGTTTACAGCAGGTGGAGGTGTTAATAAAATAAAGATAAATGAGACAGATTAAAGTTGAATCAACAAACACAAGGTCATATTTTAACATTGCTATACAGGTTTGTTTGGCATTACTAAGCTTACAAAGTGACACATTAAATAAAGTAATTGATGAATTGTTATTAAAACTGACCATACATATATACATACTCCATATAATGTAACAGATAAAGATTTTTTTTCTTAAACTCCCTTTCACTTACAACTGACTTTAATGCTTGCTTTATAGATAATAGTAGGACACGACACAAGACACATTATCATAAGAAAATTCAGTTCATAAGAGGAAGCATTTCAACTTCAAATTCAGTTCATAAGAGGAAGCATTTCAACTTCTTGACTCCTAATAAGTGTATACCACAAAACACAACTCTTGTGTGGAAGCCTAGTATGTCCGTCAAAATCATTTTCTTGTGCGCTTACATCAGAATCAGTATCTTGATGAGGTTAAAGCTATTGCTTCTTTCTGCTTGACTGACCAATTAATCTTAATATTTTACCATGCAAATTGAAAGCTACAAATTGAAAAGAAACAACTTATGCTCGTATTCTTTAAATATTTAGTGAAACATGACGGTTTCATAGGAAAATCTGTATTGTTAACTCCAGCGAACTTTCTGTACAATCTAGAATATTTCAACCCCATAAATATGAAAAGTATTATTGCAATGTTAAAATCCTTAAAAGACAAGTCATATGCCTTTAGTTTCAATTGCTAAAGGCTGAGTTACTCTGATTTTAGCTAGGGCAATTGCTACACCAATAGGAAAGAATAATTCGTTCTTTAGACAACTCCAGCTATGAAAAGATTTGTTGATACATTGCATAGAGGAAATAAATATTTTGGTGCAAAGAAAAACTGGTGTACTAGTCAAAATAAGGAAATTAGCAGGAAATTACAAGCAAGTTCATTTTATAGCACTTCTGAACAAGTAATGAACATATATATTGCACAAACTCAACATAACAGTTACCGCATAGAAAAGATTGAGCTCAACCAATATGTCCAATGCATACTCTACTTATTTTATTGCTCTGGGTAGCAACGCTGGCCTTCATAGGCCACTTACACATCTCACCTCTGTCCACATGAGTTCATGTCGAAGTATGGCCAGTGTGAGTACGTGCAATAGATTTCCAGTAGCTTTTCATTAGTTGGAGTTTTTTTTTCCAGGGTCTATGTGGGTACTTCCTCCACCAAATATACTTACCATCATCTATGGCTTTTTATGTGTTTGAAAAATGGTGTTAAACCCCACAAAACCAAAATCCACTTATTTTATAGCTTTTATCTCTTTGATAATTGACTCTATAATTTTTAAGATAGATGCATAGCATTGATGCATTTTTTAGTATAGCTAAAGGATGACTCTGATGTCAACTTTATCATAGGATCATGAAAGCAGAAAGTGGATGTGGGAGATTCTTCCAAAATGAATATGCATTATTCTATGCCAGACTGTTCCATTGGTTGCATTTATCATTCACATGAGCATGTTAATTTATATTTTCTCTGAAGTCTACATGCACCTGTGGAGTTAAATTACTTTAAAGAATGTGAGACATGTTATGCAATGTTTGTGCGTTTGTAATGAAATATTAATAATATTCATTAAAACAGGTGTGCAGAGCTTGACACCGAGAGAAACACACTATTAATACACAATAATATGATTCTCATGACTTGACAATTCAACTGAAGCACATAACAAACTAAGTTTATGCGCCCCAACCCCAAATTCATAAATGCAGGTTTCATGTTAAACAAGTATTTTTGACACAAATGATGTACATAGTGTAAACGCAAGTCCTTTCCCGCTGTGATGATTTTGGAAACGATCGTGTACTAGGCAGACTCATGCAATTCGGACTAATTGCCATCCAAAGTCTACTTGTCTACTACAATTGGTAGCTGACTGGTATTTCTCTGTCTAGATCTAGATACTGTGAAATAACTAAGGGAGTTGTACATGCCTCACACCAATTTCAAGAAGAACACAAATGTGAAACACCGAATTCATAAATATGTCGATATATTTAATGGTTAAATAATAATAGCTGAAAAAGGCACATCATAGCTTTAATATAATCAATATGACAGTGGCCAATTTTACCAAACTACCCCCACTCCCCGCCACCTTATGCGCAAAACTACGTCATACATCAGTCATATTATCATTGAAATGTATGAGCATTTATGACCTTGGCGTTGTTGTTGATAATAACGGTGACGAAGATGAAGTTACTCACAATCAATATCTTTGCTTGCATGACATATTAAAATGAAATTTAGATTCTAGTACCCTTTCTCACGATCTTAGATTGAGTGTGATCCAAACGTATCCTACGTCCATTAACTAAAAGAACCATTTGATTTAACGTGTTCAAAACTGAGAGCTCGATTAAACCTATCGGCGATTACATTGCGTTGCCCGTCAAAATGTACTCAATTTCGCCTGCATCCATCAAAAACATTAAATAGGCTAAAAGTATCCCACTCGTGATTATGCAAATTGGATCTCATGCACGATAAATATGTGGAATGTCTGCAGCAACGAGTCGACTTTGCACACACAGCGAATTTTATCCGGTCAAAGATACACCAGATAAGTGCTCTACTTGGATAATTTGGTATCGCCAAATGGTAACGTTTTGGTTGCTTCGGAGTGTCCACCCGGTCCGAGAATTTAAATACATCGACATCGACGGACCCGTTCAGTACAGTCGGGCTAATGCAGCCTGGACTGCACCGCCGAGTGTTTTGTTTTAACCCGCGTGGTGTGTTTACCAATGGACCCCGGCCGTCCGCCAATAAACATGAATCTCTTTTCTCCACAACCAAAACAAGTCTTAGTGATCGCGGCTCTACCATTACGTGTTTGAACCTGCGTTGGATTTGCAGAACGAATTTTTATGCGGCATCACACACAATATGAGGGCATGATTGTGTTATGCAATAATTGATATTCAACACTACATCACGAAAGAGAAAACGTTCCGCTTTTACCGTGATTGACTTTTCTGAAAGGAACAACCAAAACAAGTACGGTGACATGATTCCAAACTCACCTTGTTTCTTTACCCTGATCAAGGAAAACCCAACCGTTGTTGAATATGATTTTACGAAGGTTAATGTGGAATCAGTTATATATAATTGCGCCTTTGGCTGAAGATTTACCGTGCTGTGACGTAGATCCAACATGTCGTCGCCAAGAAGGAAACTTTCTACCCTTTGTTTCTTTTCCGCAGTCGACGAATCTCCTACCAATGGCGACTTTGATCCAAGTCGGCACACAAATACAGACGTGATCTATGTAACATAGCGATATGCACACTTTCCTAAAGTGATCGGAGACAACATGTTGATGATTTTTCATGGCATTGATGCGCATAGCCTTGCAAACATTCACTAGACGTGGTGTAGTGTGATCACTTGTGTGATGTGTTTCGGAATATATTTGCGAAGGCTACTCCTGAAACACATATTTTCTTCACTTTTGACTAGACTGGTAGACCACGTAAGCATCGAGTCATTTGGACATGGTAAGTTAAATGATTATGACAAATATAATACCAAAACCTGACAGTGATATTATAGCAGAGTCGGGTGGGGGACTCCGTAACGTTACTTTCGAACACTAAAAACTGATCGGTTATGTTTCAGCGAGGGTCAAAAGTGCCAAGGATATGTTACAGTTGAGAACAACTGGGATGTAAGAGCTCATAGAGGCTTCGAATGAAGGTAAAGAAAGAAAACCAATCCGGCCATTTTGGGAACTGAAAAGGAACCGGTTCGGATTTTCAGGACAGTCCAAGCTATTGAACATTTGCTGGCGCATATGAAGGAATTCCATCAAGGCGTCAAGGAACTTGATAAAGATGTTAGAGCGGTACTTAATAATCTTCCACCACCAACACCACCCGTGTACCAGTCAATACCAAAGACAGATCCACCAACATTTTTGAAGAAGATTGTTATTGGATCTTTGAAAATACTACAAATTTCGCTGTTGAGATACCCTGGAATTGGGTATGCAGGGAGAGTAATGGGTTTAAACAAGCTACTGGCCCGCTATTTGGTTTTTATTACAGAATTCTTAAAACAGTTGGTGGTGGTTAGGGGAACACATGAACTCCAGAATAATTACAAAAGGAAATAAAGTTTCTCCATTATGTGAGCCTCTTATTGTTATTTAGTCACTGCCTTTATCATTCGATGTAGGTACACAGTGATCCATGTGTTTTTATTTGTAATTTTTATCACATTCTTTATCTGCACCATAACTGTTTAATTTTCTCCTTATATACACAGTATACTGCGACAGTATTTTGCAATGGACCCCACGTCACAGAATACACTACTAATTTTGCCCTGACTTTGCCTATTCACGTCACCCAGAATTTGTCCAGAAACTTCGAAAGCCCATCAGACAAATAGGAAATTAAGCTAAGGGCGCCATTAAATAGTATTATTAAGATTATTATCAATAATTGTCAACATATACGTAAGTATCTATTTATAGATCCTATGTAATTTGCATTCTAAACAGTCAGGTGACGTACACAAATTTATAACAAAGTCTATTGTATACAATTTACAAACAAGAACAAAAATTAAATAAAATCATGTACCAGGAGTTACATATATATATATATATATATATATATATATATATATATATATATATATATATATATATATATATATATATATATATATAACACTTATGTATTGTTAAAGAACGTTTCCCTTTATTTTGGTGTATGAGTGATAGGTGTAATTCTGGTTATAGAGTATTCATCCGGGTTTTACTTCAGATGTTCACCTATCAAAACTCTGCTTACACCTCTTGATCATTTTCATTTCCTGAACTTCACAGATAAGTTGAAAAAAACGCCGATATATATTTTTTTTCTTTCTAAATATTTTGTAATTTATTACTTTCACTTTCAGAAGCTGGTGTTGTCTAATCTGGCAAGATTTGTTATCCCTATTTTAATACCTGTTAAAGATAGTGTACTTTAGACTTATTCAGGCTAATTTTCGAGCACATGGGAGCAGTCATATTGGTTAACTGTGTGTTTAGATCGTGTACAGTTTCCGTTAGGACGATATCGAAAGAGATTTTACCAAGTAACGTGTAGGTTTTCGAACATTCTCCCCATTGTGCCTGTTGCAGATGCAAACTACTTCACCTTACACCTGACACTCACTCAGACGTTCATAATCTCTGTAGAGCGCCCCATAAAGACCAATTAGGTGTTATAGATTGTATGATTTAATCTTGCTTGTATAGATGAAATAATTGATGAAAGCATCAAAACAGTCTTTTTGATTACTTTTTCAGGTTCTCCCTCCACAAAACAGTATTCAATAACAGCAAAGTCCAACATAAGCCCAGTCCCTCCCCCCACTATCAGAAGGTCAAAATAGCTGTAGAGAGCCCTCTTTACTCCCCTTGAATGAAGCAAAAGCTAAGTAGCAGAAAGAAGCAAATCCAAATTTTTTTTAAAAACTTAACAAATAATGTAATTATCTAATTTTGAAAATGAAAATATAAGAGGAACCTACAGTATAGTGAACTAAATCAAAAATAGTCAAAAACTGTCCGTGAATAGTGTACTAATTGAATTTCATGTCTTCGAATGTGCTGTTGTACCAAAAGTCTTTATGTATGACAATGGTATAAAAAAGAACTCCTTTGAATAAATTCACAATAATCTCAGAATAATATTTTAGTCCGAACAATAAAATGATCTATGTCTGTCTGTCTGTCTGCATCTAGTTGTGGGTTAGAGTATATTGGTATTGTTATAAATAAATATCTTCATATAATCTTGCATCCTGAGTTGTAATATTTTATCGAATGATAGGCGCTTTCGTCTCTATTTGGCACGTAGTTGTCAATTTATAATGTAATGTATATGCCTAGCTTTTCCCAAGAGAAATCCAATATGTTTGTGAATAAAGCTGAGTTTTACATTCCTGGTTCGAGTAAGTGAGATCTCATGCACCTCGAGTCATCAACTTCGACCTTCTTTCATCCTTCCTTTTTGGGGGTGGGTTTGAGAGCGGGAGGTCGTGGGTTCAAACCACGGCCGAGTCATAATCAAAGATGTATAAAAAATGGTACTAGAAGCTACCCCGCTTGGCGCTCAGCATTAAGAGGTTTGTGTTAAGTCTGGTCGACCTGGTGTCAGAATAATGTGACTTGGTCGGACATAATGATACATGTCTGCGGCATGATGATCCAGTGCTAGACATCACCATAAACTGCCACGCTGCAGACATCGTAGCGATATGACTGAAATTTTTTTAAATGCTACGTTAAAATTACAAATCTCGTATCATAAAAGTCTTTCCCTTCACCAGACTGTATCTGTGTTGGTCTTCACTCCTGGTAAATACATTTAAAGCCCCAATGCCGCCGTTTTATATAAATTTCACCATTTGTCCAATGTAACCAAAGTTTAGAAGTAAGGAAATGATTAGTTTACATAACTATCTGACATTAATTATTCTTTGAAATAATCAAGATGTTTGTTTAACCGACGTCAGTCGCCGAAGTCGCTCTTAATTCCGTTCTTTTTAGGGAGTTCTCCGAAAGCAATGACGTCATATATTCGATAAATTCCGTTAGTGACTAATCTAATGATATAACATTCGCACATGACAGACAAAATCGACTCGAGAAGGAATGAGAGTGGTAGACATGCATTTTCAAGCGGATATGAGAAGAAAAAGTGTGCATTAGATAGAAATAAGATTCGGGTGATCAGTTTGGGCCCTGAAATACTTTGAAGGGCGAACTTGGGCTGAAAAAAGACTAATGCAGATTTCCTTATTAATTAAGCATTTGATATGGACTTGTAAAAAAATATTGTACGTCAGTTATGCCTTTAAATGAAAAATATTTGTGAATGCTAGGCTGAGTACTGAATAATATGGAAAGAAAAATGAGAATAGTGTATCACATACGGATCACCAACTGTATCCGACATAGCATAGTGTTAGTGCTTCTGTTTATATCGGTGACCTCATCAGATCTTATTTTCCAGCTTTCGATTGAAATAGATTAGCCCACGGATATCGCCGATCAACATTGAGTTAATGTGAAAACTGGCCTCGTTTCTCAGATCGAATTAGAATCTATACGTATATATTATTTAGTTTTAAAGGCACCCAACGATATTTAGGACCAATGTATTTCAGGATTCTGTATAATTAAGATGATTTAGCATCTAAAACGTTTTGTACGTAACGGCGGCATTGGGGCTTTAAATACATCGTGTGTATCATCATCTCTTAATTTTGTGGCACATACATATCTGGAGAAAATATCAATCACAGTCAAAATGTATTTATGACAGTTACTATCCTTCTCGCATGCTTGCAAATAAGTTATGTCTGCCTGACACTTAGAATAAAAGTCATTTACATGAACTGCTTATGTGGAAACCGTTTGCTTGAGTAATGTGTAGTAGGTACATTGTTGTATTAATTATTTTTAATTCACTATAGGTTTTTATTTGCTACCACAGTTGATTAATACTGCGCAAGGAACTTGACTTTCTGAATCATCATAAATATTTGTTTCTATTTTTGTGTAAGTGGTCATATTCATACCATGCCACCAACACCGACACACGTGTTTTAAACAAGCAAAGAAAATTAAAATTAAAGAAATTAACAAGTTTACTATTTAAAACGCCAATACCCCATTTTGTGTTTCGTTTAGTAGCCTCTGAGTATTGATTTATTTCAATAGTTTTTAAGTCCTCCTCAGACAATGTCTTGAATCTTGGTTTATATACCTCAGCGGCCTCAAAATTGACTGGCCCAGTTCCCACGCTATTATTGTTGTTGTTGTGTGTGGCAAGAGTGACGGAGGTCATGGGGTGGACTGTGAAGGAATTTATCAATCTCTCTTGTTCTATTTCATTTTCAGCGTTTGTAACATCCATCGCAATATCGTCAAATCCATCTCCATCTGCTTCAATCGCTGCTATTATTTCCTTTCACTCCTTGTCATCTAATTCTTAAAAAAAATCTCCGCAGAAACTTGCAGTGGAAAATCACTGTAATCAGCCATTTTACTCGACTATGTAGCAGACGAACGTCAAATTGTATAGTAAACTATTCATTTCAATCAAAGAATATTGTAAAAAGTATAAAGAAGGTATACTTTATATTTAATTGCTAATAAAAAATTTAAAAGATGAAACAATCGTTTCACAGTGATGCGTCTGCAATGTTTATTTATATTGCAAATAGTACAAAAACCGAAAGTAGTCTCAGAATTTATTGATGTGCACAAAATTCCAGATCAGTATCACTTGACCGTTTATAGCCAATCGTATTGCAGAAAATCCGTTTCATTTATAAAAATTGGAATAATATTTGAATGAAAAACTGCAGTTTTGCTGGCCTCAGAACAGAATATTTTGTTTTAGTTGCTGTTTTGTTTGATAGCTTCTTGGGCGATTTAACAAAGTAGATGAACGCGGTGGTCTAACAATTCATAATGTTGCATCTCAGAACTTGATGAATAATACATTGTTAGATCTTTGATCCCCATGCATCGCATGAAAAACAGTGTTAAACAACGCTGGAAAAATTTAATAAGGTTTTGAAGTTATAAAAATGGTGATGGTGGCGGTCGAGCTACAATTTACATCTACTCGCATGCTGATCGTGAACATTGATTTAGTATAGTGACTTGGTATAATGTAAGTTGAATAGTTTCATAATGTGTAATTCTTTCTGCTCTATGTTAGGGTTTGGACCGAGACCAGGAAATCTCATCGACATAGATTATTTTCCTCATCTGATTTTTCCAACTAAATTAAAATAATCAAGCACCCATACAATTTAGTTAGCAGATTCAAAATACAATATCTATAATAATATTGCTTGTCACTCTAAATAAAGGTCATCAAGTTTTGTACGCTTTTATGAAAATCTGAATAATTATCAAAGTAGAATCCAGTAAACACGCCGCTCTTAGAAAAGGAAAAAAATAATCAAGATAAAAGTTATAATTGTTGTATGTTGGAAGTGTTGCGCAATGAACGCTCCAGCCATGTGCTTTTTCCCCCAAATGCTGCGCATTAAGACGAATATGTTAATGAGGGCAACGGGGTGACCTGTTAATCCTAAGCACACAAGAACAAGCTGATCAGTTAATTCGAAGATAAGCTATATATATATATATATATATATATATATATATATATATATATATATATATATATATATATATAAACTAGGGTACATCGGGTTGCAACTAATAAGGGATATGAAAAAGTGCAAATTTTAGTTCAGATTTATTGCAAGTAGGCTTTCTCCTACAGTCCTCGAATCATAATGACAAAAGAAACAACAGATTATATGGAAAATGCCGAAAAAATGAGACTCGAAACGATCCACCCACCCAAATAAACCAAGCACAAGAAACAAAACAAGAGAAACAAAGAACAAAATTTAACATCCAGAAAAGATTGTAACGAGCCACAATAACTTAAAAACTTAATGCTTTCAAGCGTGGTTGTATCCATTTCTCTGCAAGCAATTATTCATGAATTCATTGTAGAAATTGCAAAGTAGAAGTGGAGGAAGAAACAGTGAGGGCGAATGGCTGAAAAAAAAAAAGTCCTTGAAGATGAATAAAATCCCGGAACAAAGAATACAGAACTTTCCGACTCTGATATACCATCCTGGATAGAGAAGAAGTCTGGAAACATGTTTTATTTTGCCAAATACGGAATACTCGGTAGATCCAAGATGATACTTTAGCTCACTGACGATAAAAGGAAACTTACTAACATCGGCAATAACATGTGAAGCTTTGATCTTTGTGAATTACGAAAAGGTCGCAGAGTTCGCACCACCTGTCAAGTTAGCAATGTCATCATTGCAGCGCACGTGACAGCCTATGCTCGTTGAAAATGTATGCTGTCTTGGAATCCTTAGAAGACTGAGTCATTTACGTTGACAACGAAAGCTACATGTACATCAATCGCTACTGAAGCTATCACACACTTCAAAGACAACCGTTTAGGAGCTTGGACCAGTGAACATTCCGAGTTACCTAAATCGCACATTTTTTTTATGGTTTAAAAAAATTAGCATGTCAAATTTTATTAAAAATCTCATATATAAAAGACTATGCATAGCAGATGCCTTGCCAATCGTCTCTGTTACTTTAATATATAAAACCTGATTATGGAAGTTTTAAAAAAGTTTGCTGCTATCCCGTCATTTAATTCAGTCTTACATGGTTCTTACTCCTTTGGGGCTTTAATAACAACTGTACTGTGCTTTTTATGATCTTCCTTGGTGACAAATATAATCTGGCCTTTTTCTGAAATATCAGATAAATATTCTTCCAACAGACTTTCTTACTAATTTTAATAGTATAGTCTTTCAAAAATCTTTTATCTCTAGCAAGAATATATACGTCTGGATATAAAAGAACCACAACAAGCATGGTCTGCCATGTTTGTGACACGAAATCCTGAATTTATCAGCACACACTGTAACATAAAACAAATCTTATTATTAAAAATTAGTTTAATATACCAATCTACATTTACCAGCAAAGTTTCTTTGCATTCAGTCAGAGATCATTTGGGTTAATAATGAAACTTTTGTTCAATAGGGTGTTCAATTGTCACACAACTAGAAATGCACAAAATGTGAAATAATTCCATCTCATTTTAAAGCCAACAAACTTTTACACAACATACCAAAAATCTGGTTTGCTTCAACATGCAATCACTTACATTGCTTCTAATAAACACTCCATAAGCACTTTACTCTGAATGTCCTCTGGCCTGTTGATGCCTTCAATGTGTTAAGAGCAAGCTTGGGCACAGTGTGCTATTTTGTTGTTGTTGGATACAATGCTTGTATCTGTTCATCTTTTCATTAATTAACTCTGATTCTTGATCTAAATAAATAACAAATATAATGTCTGGAAACGAGAAACTGTCAAAAACACGAGTCTGAACTACATTGAAATGAGGTAGCCCACTGTGGCTATATGCTATTATAAGTGTTGGTTTTTGTTCTCCAAAAGCTTAACCATTGAAGCATTTCATACAAGATGAATGATTATTACTAAATCAAATAGAAAGAAAAGAGGAATCTATATTAGAGCAAATAGTTTCATATTAATATCTCTTCTCTGGGCTGCCAGGTTCTTTCCCTGGTACATCAGGCAACCATCCGATTTTGAGATTATGGGAGATGCTTATATCTCCTTTTAAACTATGAGTGGCAATTCAATCATCTTGGTAGTGTACTTTTCCACATTTCCCAGTCAAGTGACCCCAGGTAGAAAAATTGTAACCATTGAAATTGGGTGATATATTAGCAAAGGTACACGAATAGAATAATGTTACTTGATTGACCATGCTCTTTTTAACTGTTACAGTGATTAAGTCATTGTACTGTTGTCATGCTAAATACAAGCAAGATGTACTTGTATTGACAAAACTGATTTTCTTATAAAGAACAGTTATGATTATCTCTAATAACTGCGAGAGAGAGAGAGAGAGAGAGAGAGAGAGAGAGAGAGAGAGAGAGAGGGGGGGGAAGGCATCAGTTTTTGGAACAAACTCTATGGAAATGTTGATATTTCAAGCTTATGTATGGCTTGACTGATGATACTTTTTGGACCAAAACATCGCTGTATATAACACTAAAAATGTGCAAGTAAATTTATTTTGAAGCTGCACATTTTGCAAAGAGGGCAGCTCTTTTTATAGTCTCCTTATCATATACTGAGCTACTTTACTGTATCAATTATGTGTTACTACAATTTCGTTTTCTCAAATCTCAATTAAAATACAAACGTAAAGCCAAAGTAATATAAATCCATTGGCTTCACTTGTTTTGTATATAGCTACTCAAGAAGTGTAAAATATCTCTTCCTTGGGCTTTGAAATTGTTATGGTGGATAATATAACTTAAAAGCTGACTGATTCCCTCAGGTGGTTTTAAGTAGTAGTGTAAGAACTCATGCTATGCAAACTATCTCCGAAATTTAAATAGTGTTGAATTTACCTATTTTACTATATCCTAATTGTTTCAAAAGACGATGGCATAATTATTGTGCAGTCTGATACTCATATTTGAAGTCATCCAAGATGTTGATGATAAAAAACCATCTCACCAAATATACTGCTTTAAGAGTGATAAGTAACCCAGTCAATCAAATACAAGATCACCCTATTATTATGCATCCATATCACCCATTATTTAAGATGTTGGAGGTATAGTTTCCTTGTATGTTCAAAATGTGATCACAGATATTGTTTTCAAAGTGGTCACATGCTCAGTCAATCAGATGCAAGATTATCTCATTAATATAAATGGATCTCGGTCATTATAAAATGGACCTTGTTCATCATCAAACACATCCAAGATCTTCATGATATAAGCCAACGTTTCAAGTTTATTCAAAATCAGACCAGAAATATAGTTTCCTGAATAATAACAGGCTCAGTCAATCCTATGAAAGATCAGTTCACTTAATAACTTATACAAAATCTTGATGACATAAACACACATTGCAAGTTTGATCAAAATCAGATCAGTAATTTGGTGTACAAAAGTGGAAACAAGCTCAGCCAATCTGAAACAAGATCATCTTAACATGCATGAATCTCACTCATTGTTAAACCGGAGCCCCAGGTGGCTGAGTGGTCTAAATAACTTGCCATTATGAATAACTGTCGTTTCACCTCTACCTGCGTGGGTTTGAGTGTCGGGCTCGATCAATGTGGGTACGTGAAAAAGCTTGCCAGTGGCTTCCCGTTGGTCAGTGGTTCTACCCGGGGTTTTCCAGGATTCTTCCTCCACCAGTTATACTGGTCGCCATGTATAGCCTTTAGCAGCAAGAGGGGGTCAACCGACTAGGGGGCGGCCAGATATAGGTGAAAAAAATGACGCAAAAAAATTACATGGAACTGTTGGAATGACCAACGGATAGTAATATAAACTATATGTGATACATCGTGATGTTTGTTTATGTGCTATAAAATTTGAATATTTTCATTTGATTTTTTAGTCACAATTAATCGACCAGGTGAAAAGTACACAAAAAATACACAAGGCTCTGTTTCAGTAACCAATAGTTGTAAGAAAAACTTCGTGGCTTCGTTATTGGGGAAATCTATGCAACGAAGAAATACGTGGACAACAGCAATATCCGATGATGACCTCGTTAATAACAATTAATGATGGAATGACCGCGTTCAGATCTGAATATATTAGTTATGTAACCGCGTTTACAGATTTTCGTAGAAACATAAATAAAACTATACATAATTTCTTTGGAAATCCAACGGTCATCAACACCAAGTTCTCTGAAATTCATACACAACTTGTTGATCTAGTCAACGTTAAAACAACAAAATTATTAACAAAGGGCTCACCAACATCATCTCAAGAATCAATTCGATAAACACTGAACTCGAGAAAATCAGAAAGATTTCTGATGGTGTAATTCACACGACTCCGCTCATCAACATGGTATACACGGTGCGGTATGGATCAACAACATGGGCACCGAAAAACAACTCCATCAAACATACCGCTCAGGTTACCGGGTTGTACAGGCTGTCTGTGTTTAAAGGTTTGGAATTCAATATATCTACCATAGGTTCAATCGATACATTTTCTGGAACCATCTCAGCCGTGTTAAATCAAAGTTTCGAGAAAACATTCATACTGGAACCCAAAGATAAAGACATAACCTTAGTGATGTACGAGTGGTGTCTAGAATGCGTCGAGAAAACACCTCAATTATCTATTTAGTATATACCATAATGAATCCCACACAATCCTTTCGATATAATCAAGCATGTACGTGGAAGACATCGCTGAAAGAAATTATCGACGAGCACGAGATAAAACAAAACAAATATCGTAGACAAATCATGGTCACCGACAATGTTGTATACGCGGTTTCTTTGCTGGTTGCTGCAACAACGACGTTAATCGGTACATTATCAGCGACACACGTGATACCACCCGTGGCTGGAATCGGTGTATCTGTTGTTGTCGGTGTTGCTGGTATACTGCATAAATATATCATCGATACTGTCAGCGTGGTTAAACGATGATGCAATATCAGACAATGAATTTGATGCAATTAGGGATATCTATTATCTGTATCACAAGAACGCAAATATACCGTTGCCGACGTCGCCAACGCCACATTTAGAATACGCCGTATAGATAATAATGACCGCAGAAATAACTACACGACTGGAACAGATTCGCTAACACAACACCGCCGCCGACCACAATGATATCGGCAAAGTCGACATGGCCGGAATTCGATATTGGTTTTCCAACTCCGATAAAAATGGTCGGTCACTTGAAATCGCACTGGCACAATTACGACTTTATTATTGTTGGCCAAATATCAGAGAAAAAGCATTTGGTGGATTAGACGCTAATAATTCACTAGTATTCTCGCTCATAACCGCCGCTGATGCAACTGGTGGGCAAGCCCCAATCTGGGAAGTTGTTACCATCCCAACAGGATCATATCAAATCGAACAAATCAATGATGAATTTCAACTTAGAATTAAATCAATAACAGGAAAAGAATCAAAGATCGCTAACAAAGTACATGAGCCAACGCTGAATGCCGCCATTGAAATATCGACGCCAGATTACGCCGTTGATATATACAAGTCGTCGATCAGAACCGTGCTGGATTGGCTGCTAGAAGAGCTGATTTATAATGGACCGCCACAACCAGCGCGATCTGATTATTTGACAAACAAACAATAGCTATGTTACAGAGTATGGAAATCGTAAATAACGGTGGGCTGAAGAAGTTATGCAGGAAACCAATGGAGAAGTTATACCATCTTCTAGTGGTGTTAAAAAACACATGATTGTGTTGTTTAACGATGCAATGTTTACGGAATCGGAATCACAAGCAAAGAAGGAATGACTCAGACAGTTTGGAGTTTCTACCGAAGACCATGTAGATAAAACTGTGCAGGAAGATAAAAAATACAAAAATATCTGAGAAAACTCTTTAAGCAGTATATAGTTGAATATTTAAATGATGATCTTAGACTCAGAATCATCAGGGCGGTAGAGCACCTGAACCATGTGAAATCTGACGCAGACCTCTTTCAAAAATCCGTAATACAATCAGCAATTTACATGAGTGATGATGCGATAGTATTAGGCAGTATATAGTTGAATATCCAAATGATGATCTTAGACTCAGAATCATCAGGGCAGTAGAACACCTGAACCATGTGAAATCTGATGCAGACCTCTTTCAAAAATCCGTAGTATATCAGCAATTTACATGAGTGATGATGCGATAGTATTAGGGACTAGAAAATACAAAACCAGATTTCTTGATTATTTTAAGATTAACGAAGCCCAATTGCCCATGTTCAAACTACCCCAGTTGGGCACGGATAAAATGCAGCAAGATCTCAAATGAATAATTGACGCATATCTTCCAAAGATCTATGCCGCATGGGAGAAGTTACGGGGTCCTCCAGATATTCTCCGACATGACAACGATCCAACAGGTGGTGGTCGTAATGTGTCGCTGGGTATTGTCAATATCACATCGACGATTTCTGTAAATCTAATCTGTGACTCAGTCGACGGTAGCTATACCACGTCTGGGCAAGCATTACAATGGCAAGTGCGGCAGGGATATGCTCTTTACAGCTTTTCTCCAGATGTCCCGCCAGGTCATTTGGTTGTCTCGGTGCTTGTTAATCCTGTCTATTTACGATGTCATAATCCATCGCTGTCACGAATACGTTTTCGTTTAACCGACCAAGACGGTAATTTTTATTGGACACACGTGGTGAAGAATTATTTTAGTTTGTATGTGCGTGATAGACCCTGAACGACCTCTCTCGGCCAATGACAAAAAGAAAAACAAGAATAAAAAATAAAAAAATTTTGTCGTTAACTTTTTTGTTTGCAGTTAATCTTTTTTCGTTCATTTTGTTTTGTCGTTGATTTTTTTTTTTTTTTTTGGTGTCGTTTGGGCTATTCCTCTTTGGGGAATGCTTTTCATTGTGCAGGAATCTTAATAGATTCCAATACAAGTTTTATTTGCTGTCTCGCACATGCACTTACAGCCACTCGAGTTTCTTATTGTCGAGACAAATCTGATCGTATTTTCTCAATGGCGCTTGCCAATGGAACAAATTTAGCTATATTATGTTGTTCGTATAAATCCTCTAACGATAATTCCATCTCGCGTTGGAGTAATAAATCTGTACTCAACCGCGAGTGTATATCTGCCCTCTTCACGTCGCTGTGTATCATCTCAAAATCATCGTTGATTTTTTCAACATCGAGTTGAACCGCGAGATCATCTTGCTGAATTGTTGGATCGTAGAGATAATCTCGTTAATGTTTTCCTGGTTCATTACACAACAAATGCATTTCTATAATAAAAGATTTTATCCAAACCAATTCGATAACGTGTTGATGGATCGTGTAAACTTACCATGATGAATCCATACGGGGTTTTCTGAGCATGTGCGAAGAAATTTTTAAACCTACCTATATCCATGTCGCCGGGACTCCATGTCTGATGAATATTTCGAAGCTTATGTGTGTCAACACCGTTAAAAATAAGCAAAAAGTTGCAATTATCTATAATTACCTTGGGAATATGAGTATACCGCTGAGTAATGCAAATAACGTCTGTATTGTTATGTCTGCCCCGTGAAAATATTCTGGCTGGATTTCCTTGTTTGTCAAGCATGACATCATTGCAAACCACTAGATATCCCCGTTAAGATCCTCAACGGACGGCGTTTCATCGATGTCTGATAAATTCAATAACATCGTCTTCAGCTGCTGCAGATTAATTAAATTCCCTAAGAACATTATATCATCGTTGGTCATCTACAGTTGGCGCTACGAAATAAAGTTTGTCCCATTTATGCCACCTCATTATCAGGTTGAGCAACAATTGAGTTTTACCCGACCAAGATGGACCAATTATAATAGCTCGAATAGAATCTGGTAATATTGGATGATGCTTGACCGGTGCTTGCTCACGTGTCGCTGAAAAGTCAATCACGTTCATATTGTACAGATATAATATTATTTATAAAGATGAATTTATATTGTGTGCGATGCAAGACAGTCACTGGTACAAAATTTCTGAGAGCAACCACGTTGAAAAATAACACACCGGCACTTACAGGTAAATGTGTAAAATACGGCAAACACAAATATCAGTTTGTGAGTATTCCTGTTGCAACAGCGGGTGGCGATATTGCTAAAGCACTGGGGAAAATACGTGGAACACCATGGGCTAAGTATCCTGGGGAAAACATTTTCCAAGATATATTTATTGTGGTCCTGAAACTCGCCTTGATATTAGACTTAACGAAAAAAATCAACCAAAACCGGCGAATTTCAGGTAAATGTGATTGATCAAGCGTGCCATGTTCATGATGTCGCGTATAAAAATCCAGATCTGTAACAACGGCATATCGCGGATGTCAAGTTAATTCACACGCTGAATTTGAGAAAGAATTAAAAAACATACGAGAATCACTCGCGAATAGGTTGATAAGATCGGCGATGAAAGGTAAATAGCGTCAGAGCTGGCAATTAAAAGCCAACAATTGCATAATGGAGTCGATTTATTACAGCCCAAGAGGATATTTTGGAGAGGTACAGCAGCAATTAAAAAACTCGCCGATGAGCAAGTGTCACACGAGCTGTAGCCGCAGATTAGTTGTCACGAGAGGCCATATAGCAAATTTATCTTCCACGTCCCAAAATAATTCAACACGGATGGTTTGATGTTAGCGCACCCAACGAAGTTCATCAGGCAGATATCTTGTTTTTACCACATGACGTACATAAACGGAGCCCATATAAATACGCTTTGGTTGTCGTAGATGTTGCAAGTAGATAAAAAGGGGTTGAAATTTTATCGTCTATAACAGCAACTGAAGTCGCAGCAGCGTTTGAACGAATTTATTCGCGAGGACCCGGGCCGCATGGCGACCTGAGATGGCCACAACTGCTACAGGTTGTTCCTCGGTGCAGTAACGACGCTGATGCAACAACAGCACGTTAAGATCAGACGTGGACAAACCGCGATACATCGCGATCAGGCAATCATTGAACGATTTAATCAAACACTTGCACAGCGACTATTTGGACATCAATATGAGCGTTTAGGACAGATCTCATGAATGGGTTGAGAGACTACCTCGTGCTGTGGTAGCGTTAAACAACGAGGTCACGAGTGGAATTAACATGAAACCTGACGATGCAATTGCAAAAAGACATATACCACGACGAAAAGCAGAAGATCAGCTACAACAACCAGTTTTGGATAGTATAGTAACAGTGAGGTATTTATATGAACCTGGTGAACGTGATGGTGGTGCAGTGTGGAGTGTAACAACACATACAATTTCAAGCGTGGTAAGATCTACAGTGCGGCCACCAATCAATGGATTAGATACAATAGCTCCTCAACGTGGATTTGCACGTGAACAATTACAGGTAATTCCTGAAAACACCTAGTTACCACCAGAATGGATACACGCCAACAAAAAACGCTAACAAGAGTCACACGCGCTGAGGAACGAAGCTCCTCTACGGCTGTTACATTTAAGACATGTCAGAGAAACATTTTCGCGTGTGTGGCCGAGACTACTATCGATTCTGTTACCGGTAAATTGTCCAACGTCATTAGGAAAATAATGCCACAACATTATTGTGTTACAGCAGGCGCAATGATTATTTTGTCGTTGTTCAACGTCATGACAAATTCCACATTCAGATCAAACTGGCGTTGCTTTTTTGCTTTTGTCATCTCGCGCATAACCTGCTAATTTTTACGTCACTGTTTTGATAATTCCTGGTGATGCTGTTGTTGTTTGTGACGCTTTTGGCAGCTCCAACACGTAGACAACTCTGTGTAACTCAGATAATTTTTATTACTCTGGACACAGCCAGATAAACTAAATTTGACCATTCTATGTGATCATCACCAATCCAGATATTGGTATCTGATATTGTTAATCCCTGAGACGAATGAATTATTATTGCATATCCCAGAGTCCAGCACGATGGGTCGTAAAACGACTTGCGCCTCCAACGCCTCCAACGCCTGTTGTACAGTCTCTACTGGAACCTCGACGATATCATTAAGAACGAGTTTTTGTTTTGTCTCCGTTCCTGGAACATCAACAAATGTATTTTGTCGGCGTGTATCTGTTGCTCGATAACATAATGGAACCAGCTGATCAGGAAATATTTCCTTGTGAAACTCAAATAATTTACGCTGAAGTGAATCACGGACGTTTTTCCTGGATACAACTATTAGATCATTAGGTCGCCATAAATTCCAGAAATCTGACACTGGAGTCTCTAAAATTACGGTACGTAGTATTGCAAACTGAATTTCGTCAGGTTATACTCTGATTAACGATTTCAGTTCCCGTAGTTGTTCATCATGTGATCGATGGTCGTACAAAACGTCTTCATAGTGGTTAACATAGTTGATCAACCATTCATGTGGTGATTCACCTGTAAACAGAGGAGGCTGTCCATGATCGCCACACCTGATAACTGCAGCAGATAATGTTAATAACCAATCAAGAAACATTTCTAAAACATCCTTGGATACTGTACGAATCACATCCCAGATAATTATTATCGGGATGTATTTCTCACCCATTCGTTCGGGCGTCTATGCATCACCTCGCCATCTAAAGAAACTATGATACGTGCATGCGCTGACACCACGTTGTCTCATCTCTCTGGAAAGCCGGTGAGTTGGTGTCAACACAATCATGTCAGAGTTTTAAAATAATTCTATCGCACGTGTTGTTTTACCAGAACTACCTGTACCGTTCTGATAGACCGTGATATGTCTTGTGATTGGATAGTTTACTGACGGTGATGATGATGGTTCTGATAAACTGACATTAAAGTAATAAATATCTGGTGTTTAAACGTAACCCGATTCAGAATATTTACTTATTTGTTCTTGTTTTATTCTCCACCAACCCCATTTGACACCGCTTATGTCTTCCTCGATAAATGGTTTCACAAGTTCCATCTTACAACGACTAATATAAAAAAAATCCGTGGCGACTCTAAAAGCGTCATTGGGATATCTGTAGATCATCGAAAACAAATTTATTGACAAGTATGCCTGCATAGATGATCTCAAATGAGTAAATTGAGAAGAATTGCCATCGTAGTAGATAACTGTTGTACCTACGTTTTATTCCATCTTGCATGATTGCATTTATCAATGACACCAGCACACCTTTTGCCGCTGTGTCCTTGACAACAAAATCTAATTCGGCTGGATCCATCATTAATCTTGTGCAACGACGTGCATTATCAGATGATGAACCCTGAGTGAACTTACTGATAATTTTTCTGCATATATCTTTGTCGTCTTGTGGTAACCAGACAGTTTTTGTGATTCGTATGAAATTATCACAGAGGTTACCGTCAACAATGTGAGAATCGTGGCATCGTGCATGTATCATAATAACACTATTGGAGCCCAACCACTCTGACTGTTTGCACAACATTCGTTGAGATTGACACTGGTATCAGTTTATTAAAGTGTCTACCAAACCAAATTGGTATCACAGGATCAATACTCGGTGAAAACTCGAATGATTCAATCTCGGCAAATCCAGTAAGATCGATATTTGATAGTGGCCCGTTTAATGCAACTCGTGTCATTTCGTTTGTTGGATGCCCGAATCGCTCGAAATAAAGATGACACTTGCCAAGTCCAAGAAAAGCCGCCGGATAAGCAGCGACATTGTCAACAGAAATCATATCGGAGAAATTGTATTTTGTGTTCCAAAGACCACCATAGCCAATCTCAACACAAGATTGTTATACATCATCGAGAAATTCTTTTGGAGTTGGACGCCATTTATTTATTTATTTATTTTGTGGGCAATATGAGCCACAACAAACGACTTTGTAAAACAGTTAACGAGTAAATCATCGTCATATTTTACCGCAATATGTTTCATCGCACGTTGGATCCTTCCAATAAAGAATGCCAGATGGCAGACGAACCTGATCAACTATTGATTCATCCGACTCAGAGTCATCTCCGTGAAATAGCCAGACCGATAGAGGGTCACGCTTACTTATGTTGTAGATTTCTTAGTAGATATCGCCGTCATAAAATCGTATTATTCTCTCCCTTGGAAATTTTGTCACCGAGTCGGTCCACGCATGTGAATTATGATCATATAAAATTATTGGAGCACCCTTACTACCGTTTTTACCAAAATTATACAAAATCTCATTGGTTATTGTTTTTACATTTATTGGAATCTTAAGTGTTTTTACTAAAATAACCATGTCATCTATCTTAGCTCCTCTGATAAGAAAGTTTTCCCATTGTGCTATTTTTTATTCTTAATTCTGTACGTCCATTTCCGCGTTTTGAGTTCAAAAAATGCTCTCTGACACGTTGAGCCACGCAATTTAGCAAGCCTGTTTTTATCGAAGCAAGAGCAGCTATGTCTGGTTCATTAAAACAATAAATTGTATAAACAACAGTGGACACTGGATATGCGTTATTGTAGTATGGTTTGTAGATTCTGGTGAAAGTACATGGTTTGGAAATTTTATCTATTATGACAACATTGTTATGTCGCCGTGATTCCTTAACAGGGTCGAGTTTATCACGAATAATCCAAGTCGGACAATAAATTTTTTTCTGAATATATACTTGCTGTCATCAACAAGATTATTAATAATAGCAGGAGCTCGTTTGTCATTCATGGTGGAATCAACGGAAATATCATCACCATCAATTTTAAACGTCGACCAAACATGAGACGCACCATCATTGATAAATTTGTTCTTCGCCATTTTGATAAAATCATGCAACTGTAGTTCAAGTGGTATTTGTTTCCTATCATCGTTAAGTCCGTCAAAATCAAACTTGGTGATGTGCTCTGGCTCAATCGCAGATAACCTTGTAGACTCACCTTGTGTTGCTTCTAGTGATCTGATGTAATTTTGATGAGATTTTAAATTTGTTTTTGATTGTGGTAGTGTGATTTTTTCCCTGTAAGATCTTGATATTTTTGCTGTAGTAGTCTAGATTCGTCCCACCGGCCCATGCTATATAATTGTTTTTCTCTAATATATATATATATATATATATATATATATATATATATATATATATATATATATATATATATATATATATATATATATATGACATATAATATATAACAATGACATCAGATAACGAGCAAGATGATGAAGCAATATTTAATCTACTATGAGTTAATTGAATAGTTTGATAGACATGGCTGAGACATTTGTAAATGAAAATGATCATTCATTGTCCAAATGTGAGCTTCTTAGGGAAGACAGATTTGTACACCATAAACCAGATCATATACTGAAATTTATAGAAAGTAAGCCGAATGCAAACACTTTAAAAAAGACACTTTTTGATGTAAGGCTAGTGACAGCATTCTTGGAGTCAAAAAATGAATTCAGAAATTTACACGAAATACACCCATCTGAATTGGATTAGCACTTGGCTGGTTTTATACTCAGTGTTAGGAGAAAACATCGATCTGAGTTTGAACCGAACAGAATGAGAAGCATTATCAGCTCCATTGATCGCCACCTTAAAATCAAGACATATGCAAGTACAATCATGAGAGGAAATGACACAAACTTTGCATTAACAAGGGAAGCTCTCCAGGCTAAGCAAAAAGATTTAAAATCTAAAGGAAAAGGAAATAAACCCAATCGGAGTCAACCGATCACAGACGAAGAAACAAATGTCTTGTATAGCAAAAAACAAATGGGGATGGAAACACCTAAAGTCATTGTTAACACATTGTGGTTTAACAACTCTGTACATTTTGGTTTGAGTGGAGTGACTGAACATTGCAATCTGAAATGGGGAGATGTTACACTAAAGAAAGAAGTGAATGGCCTGGAATATCTTGAACTCAATGAAAGGCAGACAAAAACAAGAACAGGAGAAAATGTCAAGGACATCAGGGATATTAATCCTAAGATAAATGAAAACAAAAACAACAAAGAGAGAGAGAGATCCACTTGCTATCTACAAACGGTAGGCAAAGCCAAGACCAGCAGACTTTTGTCAACCTGAAGATCCTTTCTATATTACGCCAAATACTATGCCAGTCTCAGCGACAAACCCAAAATGGTTTAGGAAACAAGTCGTTGGGATTAACAAACTTGGATGCGTCATGAAAAACAAATGAAAAAGAGCAAATATTACAGAAAGAAAGAAATTAACAAACACTAGCAGCCAAAAGTACCTAATGCAGAAGTTAAGAGACAAAAACATTCCACCAAATGATATCATGCAAATTTCAGGCCACAAAAATGTAGTCTATAAACAGCTACTCAGACAAACAACAACAGATTTACTCCAATTACCTGAGCAACACCGGCCACCCAAGCAATGATGCTGTCAACCCCCACCCACACAACCAAGAAATTTCAAACTGCACAGCAACAGACTAGTATATCAAGTTCCCAAACGTGTAATATTCAACAGAATCAGATTATCAGCAACTCATTCTACGGATCAAACATCACCGTACAAAATATGTTTGTTATGAACCTCCAGAAAAACGTGAACGAGGTCAACTTCTTTCAACAGGCGACTTTTCACAAAGGGCCCACACAGTGGAAACGTAGGAAAATTATCGAAAGGGACACTGACAGTTAGTAGGAATAGCGAACCATGGACAGAAACGATATCAATGAAATGTTGTTTGGGTTAAATTGTTTCATTACCTCTTGTTCCTTCATTGTTTTGATGTTTCTGGCTCAAATCGTAGTGTCGCTATAGATGCAAATGGCCGCCCTGTTACTATAGTGCTGTTCATTGCAACGAACGCTGCAAATTCAATGTTGGCGTAAACATTAGTTTAAAAAAATTGAATGTTAACTATCATTTTGTTTAATATTAATAAAGGAAACATATAGCAATTAATATGAATGAAGTGTACACGAAATTAAGAATCACTACAGAACTTCTCTTTTGAGTGTACATATATGCGAGGGGTAGTGAAGATTTCACTCCCCTACAGTGCACTGTTTATGACAGTCAGGTTTATCTCCCATATAAAATGAAAACTTGTGTGTGGTATAAATAAAATATACGTACAGTATGCACGCTGCATCAATGATATACCACTCACTGTATACATTTTTCATTAAAAGGAAACTCAGCAAGCCTCGTGTCCTTTTAATGAAAAATGTATACATCACGTGGTATATCACTGATACAGCGTACATACTATATATAT